>BQNB010108764.1:410-22893 GCA_026074375.1 Tanacetum coccineum | reverse complement strand
ACACCTACCTATCCTATGCAGGACTTAACCGCAGAAATTTTACCGAAATTTTTGGGTGTTTTCGACCGATCTCCATTCATGTGGGGGATTGTTAGAAAAATAGTTATTGCAAAATAAGTTTTTGCAAACTTTGGACACCATTTAACATATGTAGATGTTAGATATCTTTATTTTAGATTGGGGCTTTGCGTTCTCCTCGAAGAGAGCTTCGCAACAAGTGGAGTTAAGATGAATGAGATATCATGTCTCAAAGTGAGGCACATGGAACACAAAATCTGGGAACTTGAAGCTATCCCACTTCGCCCAAAAAGGGAAGTGGATAGTGGTTTATAAGGAACTCTTGGTAATTGCTATCAAATTCCTTTAGGTTGGTTATGCTCCCACTCCTACGTGTGCGTGCAGGGGGGAGGGGTGCAGAAAATGGGATTTCTGGGCCAAAATAGGTTCGAAGCTTCTGAACTCATGCGAGCCTGCGTGACCTGCGGACACGAATGTAGCTCCAAAAGTTTGTCTATGCGCCTATCTTTTTGCTACTAATTCGTTTCATTATCAGATAAGGTTTCCAGAATATTCTGTGTTTATTTAAACCATTAGAGTTTATCTAAAACTACTTTGTGATCAAGTTTTAGATATGCATAAAAGGTTTAAACTTAGCTGATGCTTATCAGCTATTTCTGCTTGGTGAACAAGCTAGGTTAAGGCTATAAGTAAAGCCTCTCCTTATTCAGTTTTGTATATCGAAAAACATTATTCCAATACCCATTCACAAGCAGCTTAGTTGGCAGCCTTTCCAGCAGTTCGATCAATCAGAAATCTTCGATTCTTTTAGTAATCTTTCAGGCAAGTTATCAGGTCCGGCTGTACGACAGCTTTGGACGTTGTACCCTGGGAAACAGACAACGAATCTGTTTTAAGGGAATCATGTTAAACATGAGCCTCGTTCTTAATTACTGCTTTAATTTTCTGTTAATTACTGTTTGTTAATTTATTGTGTTACTGTCATTCGATTTATACTAATAAAAGTGTGCACGTTTCCCATCCACCTGTTCCATCGATCATAAACCCTCGATCATTTCCGTAAGTTTTCAGGTTAGATTGTCGAGTCTGGCTGTACAACACCTTTGGACGTTGTACCTTGGGAAACAGACGGCGAATCTGTTTTAAGGGAATCGTGTTAAACACGAGCCTCATTCTTTATCACTGCTTTAATTATCCGTTAACTACGTTTTATTAATCTGTGTTGCTACTGTTATTCGATTTATGCTAATAAAAATGTACAGGTTTCCCAACAGTCTTAAAACAGATTCTGTGTAAACAGAATTAAAACGCTTTTGTTAAATCGGATTAATATTGTTAACATATTTTTTTTAAATAAACTGTTTCTGTCGAAACCAAAATAGAGTTTCGTTGGAAATCAGTTTTAGAAAACATATTTTAATTTTGTAGTTTTACAGATCCATAACATTTTAAGGAATTATTCGAATTAGTTAACATATATAAACCAAGATTAAGTTTATATTAAACTGATCTATTTTATGCATTGAAACCAAGACTGAGTTTCTTTGAAGCAGATCCGGTACAAGCAGATACCGAGTAATTATAGTTTGTGTTTAAGTTTTCAGGATGACTAACACTCAAACTCCTCCTCGTTTGACTACTGTTGTGAACACAACAGGTGCGCTAGTTACCAACACAGTGGCTAACATGTAAAGAGACCAAAAAAAATCAATGGTCAGAATTTCAAGAGGTGGCAACAGAAGATGTTCTTCTATCTCACCACCTTGGGCCTTGCGCGGTTTTTGAAAGAAACTGTACCTCAGGTTAAACCTCTTGCCGAAGGTCAATCCTCTAATGCACAGGCTGTGCAAGCTGTGGAAGCATGGAAACATTCAGACTTCTTGTGTCACAACTATGTTCTGAATGGTTTGATAGATCCTTTATATAAGGTGTACTGTAAGACCACGACTGCCAAAGAATTATGGGAGTTATTGGAACGCAAGTACAAAACAGAGGATGCTGGTACAAAGAAGTTCGTGGTAGCTCACTTTTTGGATTACAAGATGGTTGATTCAAAGAACGTGATCAGTCAGGTTCAAGATCTGCAGGTATTGATCCACGAGATTAATGCTGAGGGAATAACTTTGAGTGAAACTTTTCAAGCTGCTGTAATTATTGAAAAGTTACCTCGTAAAAACTACTTGAAGCATAAGCGAAAGGAGATGAGTGTTGAAGACTTGGTTGTTCGTCATCATATTAAAGAGGATAACAAGTTGGCTCAGAAAGACACTTATACATCTGATTCTGCTAAGGCTAATATGATTGAGCATGCTGGGTCATATTCAAGGTCCAATCCAAAAGGAAAAGGAAAAGACAAAAGGAAGAATGACAAGAAGAGAGCAAAGGGAAGTCTGAGTACCTTGCTCCTAAAGCTGGGATTGTGAAACAGAAATTCCAGGGGACTTGCTACAATTGTGACCAGCCTAGTCACTGTGCTGCTAATTGCAAGATGCTAAAGCGGGTGAATCCACGTCAGGAAAATATGGTGAATGATGATGTGGACATGATTGCGATGGTGTCTGACATGTGTGCCATGATTTTTGAGGTAAACCTGGTAGTTACTAATCATGGTGGTTGGTGGATTGATACTGGGGCAACCTGTCATGTGTGTGTTGCTAAGAGTATGTTTCACTCTTTCAGAGCGGTTGACAATGGACAGAAGCTGTATATGGGCAATTCTGCAGCTGCTGATATCAAGGGCGAAGGAGATGTTCTTTTGAAGATGACATCCGAAAAAGAGCTCAAGTTGACTAATGTCTTGTATGTTTCGGAGATTCGTAATAATCTTGTATCCGGTTGGCTGTTAAACAAGTTTGGTTTTTGTTTAGTTTTTGAGTCTGATAAGTTTGTTTTGTCTAAGAATCAAATGTATGTTGGTAGGGGTTATGCCATGAATGGTATGTTTAAGCTCAATGTAATGGTTGTCAAGAATGAAATCAATAAAATGAACTCTTCTGCTTACTTGATTGAGTCTTCTAATGTGTGGCATGCTCGTCTTGGACATGTAAATTTTAATTCAATGCGTCGTTTGATTAAATTTAATAGCATACCAAACTGCCATATTGATTCTAAATATAAATGTGAAACTTGTGTTGAAGCCAAACTTACAAGAACATCCTTCAAATCGGTTAAGCGAACAACCGAACCACTTGATATGGTACACACAGACATATGTGATTTGAAATCACTACCCACGAAGGGTGGCAATAAGTACTTTATCACGTTTATTGATGATTGTACAAAGTATTGCTATGTTTACTTGTTGAAAAGTAAAGATGAAGCTATAGACAAGTTTGTTCTATACAAAACCGAAGTTGAGAATCAACTTGGTAAGAAAATCAAGGTTGTACGAAGTGATAGAGGAGGTGAATACGTGGCTCCATTCGCCGAGCTTTGTGCGAAACATGGAATTAGACACGAGTTCACTGCTCCCTATTCACCTCAGCAAAACGGTATTGCCGAAAGGAAGAACCGTACCTTGAAAGAAATGGTTACTGCCATGTTGATTAGTTCTGGTATGAGTCAGGACATGTGGGGGGAAGCCATTCTGACGGCTACTTATCTTTTAAATAAGATACCTCGTAAAGAAAAGGAAGAGACTCCTTATGAATTATGGATGGGAAGAAAACCATCATATCAATACTTACGAGTGTGGGGTTGTTTAGCCAAGGTAGCTGTGCCAACTCCCAAGGCCCAAAAGATTGGACCTAAATCTGTGGATTGTATATTCATTGGATATGCTAAGAAAAGCACTGCTTATCGTTTCATTGTACATGAATCGAAAAATCCTGATATCCAAAAGAATACAATAATGGAATCTAGGAATGCTTCTTTCTTTGAAAATATATTTCCTTGTTTATCAAAGGAAACTGGAAGCTCATCTAGATTAGATGACAAAGTTGTCCAAGATAAGAGACAAAGAGATGATAATGATCTCCAAGATGAGAGACAAGATCAAACCGATGAAGAAGAAGTAGAACCAAGAAGAAGCAAAAGGGCAAGAAACGAGAAATCGTTTGGACCCGATTTTGTTTCTTTTATGGTAGAAAATGAACCCACATCTTACCGAGAAGCGGTAACTTCCTCGGAAGGGCAACAATGGAGAGAAGCCATCAAAAGTGAAATAGAATCTATTTTACAAAACCATACGTGGGAGCTCGTGGATTTACCTCCTGGTTGTAAACCACTAGGCTATAAATGGATCTTCAAGAAGAAGATGAAAGCTGATGGTACCGTTGACAAATATAAAGCAAGAGTGGTAATCCAAGGGTTTAGACAACGTGAAGGTCTAGACTACTTTGATACTTATTCGCCGGTTACGCGAATAACCTCGATTAGAATGATAATTGCTATTGCCGCATTAAGAAATTTGGAAATTCACCAAATGGATGTGAAAACGGCTTTTCTAAATGGAGATTTAGAAGAAGAAATATATATGAACCAACCTGAGGGTTTCATAGCTCCTGGACAAGAGGGCAAGGTTTGTAGACTTGTTAAGTCGTTGTATGGCTTAAAGCAAGCTCCCAAACAGTGGCATCAAAAGTTTGACCACACCATGTTAGAGAGTGGATTCAAAATTAATGAATGCGACAAGTGTGTTTACGTGAAGGACACAAGTGCTGGATATGTAATTTTGTGTTTGTATGTCGATGATATGCTTATCGTGGGTAAAAATAATAATGTACTAAAAGCGAGTACATACAAGGTAGGCTAAGGCGATTTGGGTGTAACGATTGGTTTAAGGGTATTAATGCTCTTCATTAATAATCTGGAATCCACCAGAAAATTACGAGAAGCGTAAAAAAGGATAGGCTCGGAGGGTTGTACTAGGGGTATCCTGCACTAAAAAAATGAGTGCATGGCAAGGGTGTGGGATAGTTATATGATTGGTGTGACCATCATAACAATTACAGGTTTAAAACATGGGTTAATCCTAATGCCTCTTATCAAGCAAATCCTAACACTTACTATGCGGTCTCAGGATGCATCACAAAAACAAGTTCTAGAATTTGATATACTACTGGTACACTCTCATAATCCTAAAGTAACCAATACCAATGTTCCAGAAAAGGCGACAAAACCACGCATACACATCCATAACAACAGAATAGATACACATGACTGCTCACTCCTTAACTCGAACAAGCTAAAGGTATAATATCTAAGGGCAAACCTCACATTTTGGGGGTGGAATTTGAGGGTTTTTGTGCTAATAATATAAATTCCTATCCATGAGACGCTATTAATACTTGGTTTTCGTTGGTATGTGTCATAACAAATTTTAAATTTAGGTCAAAATTACCTCTTATGCTATGTTTTGATATATTACCCATCATTTTAAGGACAAAGCAAATGGCAAATGAAAGAATAGTTTCTAATGCTTATTTTTCCCATTATCCTCCCCATTACACTTAAAGGTTGAACATGTCCCCTAAATGTTTCTATAAAGTACACGTTACATGAAATAAAGGGAAAAGAAAAACAAGTAAAAGAAACTAAGTAATCTCCCCCTAATTGGCACAATAATTAGAGAAGAAACATGCAATAACTGGTTAAATTGTCCCCACGAATCCATTATGAAACTTTATAAGAACTCCCAAGCTTCTTCTCATCAAATATACCTGTAATCATACACCAAGCATAAAATCCATGGGATAGATATACATACAATAAGAGTTTAGGGTTTTGACTTTATTAAAACAGTAAATATAGGATGAAAGTAATGATACAATTGTAGGTTTATGTAGGTTTACAAAAGAATTACAAATTTTAAATATTACACATTTTATTTTTCAAAAATACTTAAAGAAATTCAAAATTTTACATAGCTGAAGCTGCGACGCCGTCGGGTGTTAATCCCGACGCCGTCTCCAGCGTCTGTGAAAATTTCTCTTTCATTTTTTGTAGGATCCCGTAATCACTTCATAACATATAACATACACGAATCGAACTAGAAAAGAGAAAGAGAGTGAGTTGAACTTTTAGAGAGAGAAAGAAGAGAGAGAGAGAGAGATGAGAGAATATGGAAAATAGAATTATATTAGAAATGAACAACTTACTTTTCCAAGTGGAAAAGTTCCTTATATACCCCGACACTTAAAAGTGACGCGCGGATATTAACAAGGACCCGGGCACGGGTATTTGCTTGGGATAAACCAAAACATATACAAAATTTAAGATTAACAATCGAGCCCAATCACGATATTAACCTATTACAAACATTAACTAATTAAAGCAGAACCCATCGTAGAGTGACCGAATTCCTTGTTTCGACTTAATATAATTGAGGCTAACAATCTCCCCCTAATGAGTCTTGAACACGGAACGAGCTACCTTTAATGACTAATAAGGCTAACAATCTCCCCCGAAGTGAGTTCATTGATGACACTCCTTCATGAGATCAGTGAGATTACTTTTGTCGTTTAAGCTAGAGTGTTCTTGGTCTTTGTCTTCGTTGTTTGTTGTAAGTTTGTTCCATCATGCTTTGTGTTCTTGACTTTGAGCCTTTGTCATTGTCTTTATCGTCTTTGCCATCTTGCGATCTTGTGTCTTTGACCAACATGCTCATACTTTTGCATTATATTGAAAGCTTCAAATCAGAGTTTGCGGAAGTCTTTGATGGTATGTCTTCGTAGATTGAGCATTTGAATGGGATTGAGGTTGTCGTTACCACCGTTTGACCTGCAGGTTAACGTTAGTGATAAACGAGAAAATTGATTTGAAAATCAATCGACGTGTCACTCGTTAAAGAGTTTTTGTAACACATCGAGAGTGTCATGTTTTTATCAAAATTCATCAACCGTCAATTCATTTACTGGACCAAATCGATATCCAGTTGTCACAAGTTTGATTCATATAGAATCTCGCAAGTCACCTACCAAGAGCTTGTTTGATGCTGGCTCAAGCAGGATTTCCATCTTCATTGTGAATACATTAGTATCACTCGGATGTTCTGGCAAATATCACAATGATATTGCGTAGGACTCTTGATAACAGCTTGTGAACCTGATGATGTTCAACAAGTGTTTGAAATGGAATGTGTCCTAACGAGATTTTGATTGATCTCTTGGCTCTAGACTCGATTAGTGCATTTTGGTTTTAGTACTCGGAGGCTGGAGCACTGGAGCAGTTTGCCTGCCACTTATTCAATATCAACAATCTCGGAGTGAGATGTCAATAGATAACGTGTGTATCTCCGTGACAAATGAGACAAGTTTCTGTTGAGAGAAACCCGAATGGCTGGGAAGGGTTGTGCATTGCATCACTGGGTCCATGATGTCGTCTTCAATGTCAGCAATCAACATGTGATTCTGACAGCATATGTATTGACCCGGTTTCTGCCTTAAGTTGTGTGGAGGGCTTCTTTCTTTAGACCCTTTATCCATACATTTCTTTTTAATTCTTCAACGCCTTCAATGCTTACCAAGACGTCATTACTAACACCATGTTGTGATTGTTCTAGTGTTAACTCAATCTTAGTCGGCATTATTCCCATATACATTCATCTCTAATCATACCTAAGGACTGCTATTTCTAACTTTGGATTATCCTTGGGTAGATCCTCCAGTTCTGGTTGGATCATAGGATTGATTCCTAACCTAACCACCTTATGACTTCAGAATCGTCATGAAATTAAGATGTTGTTGGGTATAAGATCGAACCATAAAACCTTTTCTTACTGTTTAGCACATTGAGTCGAATAGATCATATTTTAAATACATTTTCTCCCCTTATTTTAAATAATAAACACTTAGTTTTTGAAATACCTTGTGATTAAAATATGTCTTGAAAATTCTGTGGGAGAAAATATTATCAGCATGAATGGTTTGGAACATTTTGATAATGTTTTGAATACATAAGAATTGTCGTTGTTGATGTATCCAAGAACATTAAAACTTTGTTTTTCGAAAAACTCCCCCTCAAAAATAGGACCAATTGAAAAATTGTTGTCTTTTGAAAACATTGTGAGGGATGGAGTGTTGAACACACAATTTTGAAAGATTATGAATTGTCATCGAGAAATTCTTGAAAAATTGTGTTCAACTTTTTGAAAAACCAGATGTTAGAGGACTTCTCTTCTAACGGTAAGGGTAAGCGCACTGAAACGTACACTATCCTTTTTCTTGAGCTAAAAACATTGAATGTCTTGTAAGAACAGCTCAAGACCGAGAAACGTTAATTTTCTCGTTGTGAGGATAAGTTATAAACCTTCCTTTATTTGAAGTCCGGGTTATGTACTGACATTTGCACATAAGCTATTTAGAAAATTAGAAATGACATGTTTTGAAACTATTTGCAACTCTCGCTCGAACTTCATTTACACACCCGTGTCAATGTTAATCTCAATGTTAATCGACATTTTAGTAGTAAATGTTATCTGATTCCAAGAGACATATCCGAGAAGAAATCTTTTTGGAAATTTTTGTTTTTCTGTTTTTGTATTTTCTTTTTGAAGTTTTATATTTTTGTATTTTGGTTTTTCTCAAAAATATGTACATGGTGATGTTTGATGATGATATCAAGCTAGTCTCATTTGACAGAACCTCCAGATCAGCTGGAGTCAAACATCTCATACACAATCCTTCTGGACAAGGATAATTAAATCGCTCCTCAGAAAGGGCTTTTCGTCAAACATGTCAGGCTAATGGTATTCAGTATCTGACAAATATATTCAATTATACCATTTCAACATGTTCCCTTTTAATGAAATGATATCGAGGTATGATGTGTTTGTTTCGGAATGCTGATATCGGGTTGCTGATATTGTATGGATGATGAGAGTCGCGGTACAAGCGGTTTTTTGTTATAGTTTGAAGCCATAATCTTAATGCCGTTGTCCTCATCCACTTACTTGAGCATCAAAATTGCAGTTAATGCCCTTCTTGCCTCTGCTGAAGAAAATCCATGACAGAATAGACCATTGCCTCCTTAATGTTCTCTCGGTTCAACATATCACGTGAGCGCGAACATTTACACATTTCAGGGATTGTGCAAGCTGTCGTTCTTGTTTGGAACTGGCATGGTTGGATATCCACGAACTTGTTCTAGGGATGATCTCTGGTCCATCGGTAATCATGACTTTGTGGTTGAAATGAAATGCACATCGTTATTATCTATGTTGCTCTTTTGTGAGGAAGATCACCAATTTCTTGTACCGTGTACAAAAGGATTGATAAAATTCTGCTTCTTAAAATGATTGCTTCGGTGCTTGATCATTGTTGTTGTCCTCAGCAATAACGTGTGCTAGATTGTAATATTCTCTTGTCGTGATGTAGCTGTCTTGATTGCTTAAGGAACAACTTTTGGAACCAGCTTTGAACTTGACTGTTCATTGCTGTTGTCTTGAATTCCAAGTTCTGAACGGTTATGATCAGAAGTCATTTGATGAAGAATGAGGCCTGAACTAATGTGAACAGACATCATTACTAACATTGAGGAACGGGGCCTGAAGTGTTATTTTCAGCAGACACCATTGCCATGAAGACCGGGCTTGATCTGCTGCGATCAAACGTCATTTGAACATTGATGACCGAGGCTTGAACTGCTGTGCTCAAACGTCTTTACCATGAAGATTTCATCTTTTGTGAAACCATTCTGGCACTGGTTTCTTAGATATCAGTAATTTCAGCAACCACACTCTGAGATTTTCTTGCTTTTCATTGTATAGTGCATCTGCATTTAGGTCAATTCTTTGTTGCTTTTGACCATTGAATGACGTACCTGCACTTAAACCCAGAGTTTGTTTGCATGCATGAATATGATGGATATCTACATTTGAACCATGTGTGGGTTCACTTTCAACCTTGCTCGTGCAAGAGTTGAATAACTTTCCTGTGGGAACCCACCTAAGACGAACATTACTAAAGATTCTACCCGTTGGTTTCCACCTAAGACAAGATCTAGGATTCATTGTTTTCTCAGGGACAGTGGTAGTCTTTTTGTTTGAGAACCTATGTCCTGTAGGGATCTGTCTTTCTGGTTTCTTAGATGCACTTGACTTTTCTACAGGCATATATCTCTTTGTTGTCTTATGGGATTTTGCATCCTTATTCTGTGCAGAGGCACGAGGATTTAACCTTGAGAGGTATTCTAAGACGCATTCATCATGATTTGCACTGTAAAGGCACTTTTTGCATGTAGGACATTGCAAGTCATTGAACTTCAAGAAAGGCTTTTGTTTCCTATGTTCTCCTAAGTGAACATCTTTGTTTGAAACCCGACTACTCATTGATGCTTGCCAATTCCTAGGTTTTGGTTTGCAACCATTAGCAGTGTTGGGTAATCTAGCAGGATCAATCATACTAGGTTTTCCATTCACATCTTTGTCTTTCTGAAGTTGTGCACTTTTCTTAGCTTTCTCTAGGTAGTAGTTATGAACCATGTCATTTGAGCCTACAAATTCTTTAGGTGACTGAAATGACACATGCTTTGGGTTATTCCTAGAGGGGCCAGGTGCAATCACATTGGTGTTTCGAACTGCTTGTTTTCTAATCTGAGGCAAATTCTGTTGAGTGACTTGTTTAAACAAACCATCCGACACATTAGTTTTATTAACCGACTGTTTCGTTTGAAAACTTCTCATTTCAGGAGAATTTGAAAAAGGAGTCGGTTTTCCTAAAACTGATGGTTTTGGAATTCGTTGAGCATTTGGTTGTCGAACAACAGATGGTTTATCAAACTGAGTTTCCACAGACTTTCCCTTGCAGTTCTCGATGAGTTTCTTCTTTAACTCTCTGTGGCTATGTTTTGTCTGGCATTTGAGCTTTCAAAATCTTGTATTTATTATATTGTTCCCGATCTTTTCGAAATTACATTTGATCCGTTTTCTTTGCAAAATGAGTTGTTGTTCATTTGTTCTTTACATTGTTGTAAAGCAAGTTAAAGGAAATCGAGTGTTTTTCAAGTTAGAAAAACTTTTTAACAAATTAATTTGAACTTCTTTGTTAAAGACTTCAGTTTGTTTCGAAAGATTTTGTTGCATAGACATTCACATTCTTTGACCTTGTGAAAGATGTAAGCATTGTAAAGCCAGTATTTAACATTTAAATCAGACATAGAATGCAAATATGAACATATAACATCTTTAGACACACACTCTTCGAGAAGTAGATCATAAATGTTTGAAAAATCAGCCTTTTCAGATTCAAGTTCGTCAACCTCTTTTTCAAGGGATTTAACGTACTCCAAATCGTCATGCATTTTTGTTTTTAGTTCATGAACAAAACAATGACTGTCCAGTATAGTTTTGTTTGAAAGAGGCATTAATAAGGTTTTGATCAAAACTTCCATACTCTTAGCAGTTGGGTTAGGAAATGCACTATTAGTATGATTAGACCAAGTTTGTTGACAAATTGTTCTAAAAGACAAATTGGATCCTAAGGAATTTGATATCTTCAAGACATTAGTTATCCTAGAGACAATGTCTATAGTGGGACTAATACTTATTGATTCATCATCTTTCCTAATTTTTGGCATCCATATCTTTTTGGTCTTAAGTGGCTTTTGTGTCCATGTATAACCTAATGGACATCTCTTAGCTATCCACCATTTCTATTCCTGATTAGTATTCTCATACAACGCCTTATAGTAACTCTTGGATTTTTGAATAGTGGTATCTAATGCAACTGTTTTCTTATGTGTTGTTGCAACAGATTTGTTTGTTTTTCTCTTGGGTTTACTAGCACTAATAGGCACTACATTAGGCTTCTTAGTTCTAGCATTCACGTCTTTCAAGTATCGAGAAACACAAGCATCATGATTAGAATTAAACACACATGTTCCACATTCAGCACAAACAACATTCTCATTCGAAGTTCTGGAGTTTGAACTGTCATTACACGCAGTTACAGTCTTTGTTTTCTTAGAAATACTAGAAATCCTATGATGGTCTTCTGCTTCCTGAACCTTTAAATCCGAGATAACCTTACTTTTCTCTTTGAGTTGACCTTCAAATTGTGACCTAGTTAACAGACTCTTTTTGACTAGCTCATCGTGTTTCTGATTGACAACTGATATTTCATAGGCTTTAGTTTTCAAACCTTCTTTAATTTCAATGTCTTTTAGAGCTAATAGTCCTAGAGTTTCATTTAACTTTGTTTGAAGTATTTTATAATCACTCGTTCGGTCATTAAGGGCCGTGTACTTCTCAAGCTCAGTCTGTTTGGTCTGAAGTGCAATCAGACAACTATCCCGACTGCTAGTAGCCTCCCCTAGAGCCCTACTAGTCTCATCAAGGTTAGTTTTGCACTCCTTAAGTTCTTGAGTTAATGATGCGTTTGCTTTCTTTAATTGCTTTAATACCGTTTTGTTTTCCTCCGTATCAAGAGTCAAATTAGCAATTAAATTAGCAAGCGCAGCACGCTCATCAACACATTCAGCCGCATTTTGATCAACCTGATTATCATTAGTACATATATTTGATGAATCAGGAATGACATTGCTATCATCCTTCTCCAAAACATATGTGTCGTTAATGGATTCAGGTTGCTCAGAATGTCGTCTCACATTGGCAAACACATCATTTTCATCATGGTTTTGTACCTGTTCCAATGGCTGACTAGTAGAACTGGATTCTTCAGGTGAGACCTCCTGAATCTTTGCCATGTAACTGTAATGTGCTTCCAATTCTTGTTCATCAATCTCTTCATCCGTGTCTTCTAGCCAATCAGCTTGCTCAGCTTGAAGTGGAACACCTTGTTCAGCTTGTTTGCACATCATCATCTTCTCCTTGTGATACGCGTAGTCTTTAACCCGCTTTGGCTTCCTGCATTCCCTGGCATAGTGTCCAAATCCCTTGCAGTTAAAGCACTGTATCCCATTTTGTTGCACTACATGGAGTATCATGTTTCTGGATGAATTGTTTCCATGAATGTTTTTGAGCATCCATGTTTGTGTAGCAATACAATCTGTGTAATATTTCCCGAGCATTGATTATACTTGGAAAGCTCAAACATCTCTTTGAAAGTAAAGAAATGTTTCAAACTGCCCTTTGAATCGCACGCAATTCAGATTGTAAATCCTTCTTTCGTGAAGTGTTTCAATTGCTGAATTGCATTTCCAAATTCAGCATGTTTCGAGATAGCACAGACCAAAAAAAGAAGTCCTTCATTCGCATCAAAGAGTCGGTGAAAAGCTTCTCTAAACTCGTAGTACATTGAGTGGTTAGAGCTCGAGAGATGTTGAATTGTTGTCTTGAGTGCATTCAATTTGTTCAAGGAGTTTTCTTTTGAATTCTTTGCTTGCATCTGCAGTTTCTGTATCTCTGATTCCTCTAAAACTGAACCAGAAGATGAAGTTACCTTTGTTCCCATTTTAACGTGAATTATGAAGTGTAAAAGATTTGTTGGATCTTAAGTGGATATGATGTGATTTGATGTTTTGGTTGTGTAAGCACTTTCACGATCAACAGGGATTTTACACGTCTATGATTAAAACCGATAAAAGAATTAACGGGATTTTACAAAATCAATAGAAAACCGTGAATGATTTGATTCGGAATCAGCGGCCAATGATTTAATTGTCTAAAAACAGATAATTTTCTGGCTAGGGTTAAAGCTGTTTGTTTAAATAGGCTCACCAAACTGAAACGGGCCTTAAAATGCTGATGGGCCGTGAGCTAGAACAAAAACAAGTCTAACACAAATTCCAAAAAACTGAAAAATAATGAACAATAAATCAATAGTAAACGAGCTTTTTTGGGCCTTAAGAAATCCGTAACCACTAAAGAAGGTTACAGCGTTGATCCGTCTCGTTTTTTCCTTATGTTTTTCTCTTCGATTTGAGAGGTCACGGGCCTGAAACGGACTTACGGATCAAAAGTTATGGCTGTTTTACTGAAACCCTTTTCTTCACACAAAACGCAGTGACACCAAAACGCAGTGGTTGAGATTTGGTCAAAACGCAATGCTCAAAACGCAATGGTCAAAACGCAATGCTCAAAACGCAATGGTCAAAACGCAATGCTCAAAACGCAATGAAATTTCTTCAAAACGCAATGAAATTTTGTCAAAACGCAATGAAATTTTGTCAAAACGCAATGAAATTTCTTCAAAACGCAATGAAATATTGTCAAAACGCAATGAAATTTCTTCAAAACGCAACCTGCAATCAAAACGCAATGAAGCAAAACGCAACCAAGAAATCAAAACGCAACATGAATAAAATCAAAACGCAACATGAAGAACATCAAAACGCAACATGAATTTTGCCAGTTTGTCAAAACGCAATGACGAAATATACGAATTTTTTCACCAAAAATCGCCTTATAATCACCCTTTTTAACCTTTTAACTTGATTTCTCTTGCACAATTAGCTTCTTTATGCCTAGATCTTGCTTAATAACATAAACATTCACACATCTAAGCACAAAAATTCGGATTTGATTTTTTTCTTCAACATTACACACGAATTTGATCTTGTTTAACCACAAGAATCAACCACGAATCCACACGTAGCTCTGATGCCAATTGTAGGATCCCGTAACACTTCACTTCATACAATCGACCACGAAATCGGACTAGAAATGAAGATTGAGTTGTTTAGAGAGAGAAAGGAGGAGAGAGAAATGAGAGAGAAAAGAGAAAAGATATTATTAGATATTTTCAACAACTGAACCACTGAACTTTTCCAAGTGGAAAAGTTCCTTATATACCCCGACACTTAAAAGTGACGCGCGGGATATTTAACTAGGACCCGGGCTCGGGTTTTGCTTGGGATTAAACCCGAAACATATACAATATTAATTTAACTAATCGGCCCGATTCCCGATTATTATTCTATACATACAATTAACTAATAAAGACCGAAGCACCAATCGTAGAGTGACCGAGCTTCCTTTGTTCGAACACAATAATATAGAGCTAAACAATCTCCCCTCTCACCCCGAATGAGGTACTTGAACACGGGAACGAGCTTCCTTTATTGACTCAATAAAATTGAGGCTAACAGTTATGTTTATTTGTTTTTTTATATTATCTATGTATTGTAAATGGTTTAATTAAATCTGATTAATATATTTTCAGCAATCCCTCTTTTGATTTCTACACCATCAACTCTGTCATACCACATGATAGATAACTTCCATACACCAAGCATGGAATTTCGATTACATAGAGGGTCTATAAAGGAAACAAGACAAAAAGTCCGTGACATGCTTGGTATACCAATGGGAACATGAAGTTGGAAGATCTAGAACAAAAACCTTCTAACGATCCTTCAATCCGGAGTGTGAGCCTAGTTATAGCATCTGGGAAAAACTAAACCCCACCGCCGGCAATCCGCTTTACAGATCTCAAGTACACACGAAGCTTATTTCATGTTTAAGATTAATTTCATAACTCTCTTCGAAAGTACAATGGGAACGCTAGAAAATGGTGGAAGGGTGCCGACAAAATTACTGAAATGTATTAGAGAGGATGATGATATATCAGACATAGACTGGTGTGTGTGTGTGTATGTGTGGTGGACTGCTTGTACACTAGTAAGCTTAACTGGAAAGACGTGAAGACTCGAAAAAACTTCTACTATGGGCCACTCACATTCTTATGTGTAAGTAATCTTCCATGTTTCTAATTATTTGTTATCTAACGCAATCAAAACATATACAAATATAATCTTACACAATTTTTGTGTACAAAAAAGCTGCTATACTTGGACTCAACGTTCTTCCCAGACCTTCCAGTTATGTGTCACAGACCGGCACTCAGAAGCTGGAACACTCCGATGATAAGGAAAAGGATAACGATGGAAACAACAAAATGTTGCGTGGGAAAGCTGAAACATCATAGAGAGTTCGATGCTGAAGAACTACAGACTGGTCTCAATTTGTACAAGGGATTCGACGTTTACATTGAACCGTTGAAGCCTAAAAAACAAGTCAAAAAGGAGGTAACCCGTTAGATTCTTTTGATTGTCTTATAAGAATGCAACCAAAGCCTTTGGATTAGCCGCAGGCATAGCCTTCGGCAAACTAAAAATTCAGTTATGCCTGCATAGATCACATATGATATGTAGCAACTGTCGTTTTCATATTTATATATTTTATGCTAACTCCTCTGAGCCTTTTTATTGTATCATGAGTAATTAAATCAAACGGTGAACCTGTTAAATTTACCGCATTTTTGGCAAAACGGTCTTCGGAATGCGTTTCGAATTTTTTGAATTAAAATCGTTATGTCGTTACGGTCCGTTACAGACATAATTTATTTATATGTCCGCTGGGTTTTTAAATTTATACAAGTAACGAAAAAAACTACTAAACTACTGCATTCTACAAACGTTTGCCAATGCATGGTATGGTGTTTACCGTAATTACAAAAAAATCTAGATATTTAGAGTAATCAAACATCAAAATTTGAAAACATGGTCCTTCTCTCCCCTCTCCCCCTTTGGCGTCTGACCAAGACCCCACACCCAACCGAACCCCACCCACCATCTTTTTTGTTATTGTTTGTCGTCCATATAGTACTAATTCCCTATCCCCATTGACAACTTCTAACAAAATGTCTTACCTAAGGAATGAATATACCACCACATACGATCCTTTATTATTTGTGTAAGTATACATAGTATGTGTTAGTCATTTCATTCATTCCTACACACACCAAAAATACCTACAAGCAAAATTGTTCTTTCCTTTTTTTTCTTGCAAAGTCCAAGAGATATAACGAATCTTTCATTGAAATAATTAAGTATGTGAGATTATTTTAAATCTTTTGAAAATAGATAAAGGTTGAGTGGGATGATTTTTTTGGGTTCGGTTTTTCATATACAATCGAAAAGCGCCCCAAATATCCAGTCTTTCTATAAATCCAAACCGCTCCCGTCAGTTTTCATTTGGTTCGACTTTTTCGGTGTGTTCTTTCTGGTTTCTCTAATTTCGGTTCACTTTTTCGGTTTTTTTCTCTTATAACAAATAAATGTTAATATAAAATTTCTTTTTCTAATAAAGTGTTATAATTATTTGTTATTTTTTTTCTATATGAAGGAAGAAGAAAAGATGATCGAGTTGTCTTGGGTGGAAAATGTAATTGATACAGCTTGGATACTAGACGTGGGGTGTTTGTAGAAATTATATCCATCGACGTGAAGCCCTCTTCTTCTTTTTTAAACATCAAGAAAGAGAATCCTTTTTCTTGCTCCCCGTCACCACACAACATATTCTTTTTTTTATCATTTATTAATATAATTTTATCTTTGCTTTAAATATATGTTTGACAATCCAATGTACATATATATTAAGTTTCCTATTAAGATGAATCTTAAGGTATGCAAAGTCATAATATTGATTGACTTTCTTCGGTGATATATAATGGAACCTAAGACTTTTTCTAGGAAAATCCCAATATAAAAACAACATTCTTTTACTGAATCGTTGCATATCTATCGACTTCATATATACACGACCAAGTCCAGAGCCATAATATAGTTATGGCGGATTCGACAAGCAAGCATGGGTGTGGCGTATTTAGTGCAGTCTTTGGGCGAAGGACAAGACGATCCGTGTCCACGAGTTCGCTGCCCAATGTAGATGTGCCCCAAGTCCTTAAGACTACAAGTAAACAGAAATCCGACTCAAGGAGAAGAAACGGGTCAGATGGTGGATTTTCAGATTATTCGTCAACAACGGAAGAACCCCAGAGAAGTGGGGACCGCATTATTTCTAGGCCTTCCCCAAACCACAAAAGGAAGGTCACCCCACCAGTGTATGTGCAGCCTCAACAACAAGAAGTTAAGAAAACTGCACCTAATGCTAAGGTAGGATCAGCAGGGCCTAAAATAGGACAAAATGGTCAACAACACTTCCAAAGCTATAACTGCAACAAAAGGGTTCCACAAGGATCAACGGGGATATCAGGAGAGCTTGAAGCCATGATTGATGAACAGCGTTCAGCTTATGCTGGTAACATGAAGGTGTATGGAAATTTAGGTAATTTACGGCAAGGAAATTCAAACAACATCAATAATAAGCCAAAAACAGAGCAAAAGGAGCGTTCTTTGCCAAATGGAATGGGGAACATAACTAGGAAACCAAGCAAAGAGTCTCACACACCCACAAAGCCAAATTCTTATTGCAGAGCTCTTTCTACAAGAATGGATCCTGAACAGTTGAAGATCATGGGCAACGAAGATTATAAAAATGGCCGATTTGCTGAAGCTTTGTCTCTGTATGATGCTGCTATTTTTCTTGATCCTGAAAAGGCTTCATATAGAAGCAATAAAAGCGCAGCCTTAACTAGCTTAGGGAGGCTTTTGGAAGCAGTATTTGAAGCAAGAGAAGCAATCAGAATAGAACCGTCCTATGAAAGGGCTCATAACCGTTTAGCGACATTATATCTCAGGTAATTACACATTACTATTCTTTTCTTCTAAAGTTACCAACCATGTACCTTGCTTTGAACTTAAGTGCAATTACAGATTAGGAGACCCTGACCAAACTACGAGCCATTATAAGCAGGCTGGGTCCGAAGCTGACCCGGATCTGATTATAAAAGCTAAAAAACTGCAGGTGAACCTTAAGCGGTGTAACGAGGCTAGAAACAAAAAAGACCTGGACAGATTACTAAAAGAGACCCATGCTTAGCAAAAATCAGCTGGTGCAGATCCTGCATTAAGGTAACTATTAGATCGCGATTAATTATTTATAAACTTCTTTTAGTTATTAGATGAAACAAAAAGATACCTTTTATAATATGTCCGTGTTGTATTGAAATAATATAAAATTTATACTTTGAAAGCTGAGGCGTTGATAAAAGTTGCATAGACATCACGAAGCAGATCAGGTGTTGAGCAGTGCGCCAAAGTTTGAAGAAGAGGATTGCACCAAGTTTTATGGCCCAGTTTGCCATGCTAATTTGCTGGTTGTCAGCTCAGGTCGATTGGCAGCCGGCGGTACCTATTTTTGAATATACAATAGTAAACTAACGATATTACTAGACCTGTAATTAAAATATTAGTAACGTTGTTTCCTGTATTGTTATAGTGATTTTAGAAAGTCTTGAAGAGGCCTAGTGTTTAACATTTGGTACAATTTACTAGAACTTGATAACATGATCTGTCTCCTCGGTAATTGTTTACTTCTATCTAACAACATTTAATACTTGAGATATTTGACATGGTAGTCGACATATTTGACATATTTTACCTGACATATCTCAGCAAGTAATCAACCGTAACACGAAAACGTGTTCCAGTAAATGTAATTGACTCTTTCATGATATTAGGTGACGTTCTTACGGACTTGGTCATGCTATATTGCTTTGAAAAAATGCAGTTACCATCAAATATACCACCTAACTTGCTAAAAAATGTTCTCTCAGAAGAGCCAGTTGAATTGAGACACATTCTTTCATAATTAAGTTGAAGAAAACTTATGTATACTTTGTTTAGAAGTTATCTTCATAAATTAAACCATTAAGCAAGCAAAAAAAGGAAATAGATCTTTAGTCTTGCTATGCAACCAATCTTCATTTGTGATTTTTTTCCGGGTTTGAAAAAAAAGCCATATCTATATTTATACTATTATATAAAGCACTAGTTTTAATCCTCGTGCATGCACGGGGCTTGTACATTATTTTTTTTAATATATTTATAATTTTTATTTTTTCTGTTTTATAAGTTATAAAAGTTTAAGGGGTTATTTGTTTTTTTTAAAGTCATAATAAAATTTGTAAATTTATAAATTTACACTTAATTCTATACATTTAAAATTAAACCTCTAAAGTTTTATTAATTACCTCATCTCTTTTTCAAGTTTTTGTTTTTATAAATTTGACACATATTTTTGTGTTTTTTTTCTTTATCAGATTTCTCCACCAAAATAATGTCAATTTTAGAAGTATTTAAGCTTTTTAATTAAACATATATTCAAAAATAATAAAAAATTTGAAGCATCATACCTAATTAGGAAAGATTCTTTTTTTGAAATGCAAAAGTCCTCACTTTTCGTTTTTCTTTACTAAGTAAAAGATTTACAATGTGCGTCCCATCAAAAATTAAGATAAAAAGGTACAATCTTAACCATCCATCTTATTTTAGAAAATCACATCATAGAGTGACATGTGTCACTTCTTAATTAAAAAATCACTTTTATTTTCAATTTGACATGGGTAAAAGAGTGTGTGAGTCTTTATACAAGCGAGAATGATGTTAATATGATGTTGCGGGAAAGCTACAGAAACCCAAACAAATGAATTCTCTAAGCGGGTAAGGAATTGCGGAGCGAGTTGGGTTAGCAATTTTTATCGCCGCCGCTATGTGCGGGTATCCAACTAGTCATGTAAAGGAACAATAGATACTACTTACGAGCAACCTAACATAAAACATATAATACCACATATAGCTTAAATTCAAAATAGAAGTCTAGTCATACCTTAATACCTTTATCATTGGAACTCAAATATGGAAATGTAACAAAGCGAAAGAAAAAAAAACAACATTCCTGCACAAGGTCAAATGACAAATGAACATTCTACGCACGGATGAGGACAAAAGCCCACATTTTTCTCTTTGGGCTACTAAAGCCTCTTCTTATCAACGAATTAGGTTTATGTCACAACAAATAAAAATGTCCAAAAGTATATACATATGTACTGTGTAGTTTCCAAATATTGCACACAATATAAAAATGAATGGTACCAAAAACATAGCTTATAAACATTAATCCAATAAAAAATTTATACATTTTATAATACATATAGCCTAAAAACACCAAAACAACAAAAAAACATGAGAGCTAAACACCTTTAAAGACTAAATTAAGCTTCGCCGCAACGCGCAGACAATATGCCCCTCGTTAGTACAAAACTACAAATACACATTAAAGCAATTATCACAATGTTATGTGTCCATTAGATTAACAACCTGGGCCTTTGTAACTTTTACTTCTCCTTGCTTTATAGGTCCGAATGGGAGCAAATATGGTCTGCTTTTGTCGCATCTAGTGGCAAATTCAAATATAAACGGAATGACTATCACTGTTAATACAAAAACTGTGTATGGGGGTGAATATGGGTTTAGATCATCTATTGGGCTGGGCCAATGGATGGGCTGTGATGTAGATCTTGTACTAATCCAAGTAATGAAGAGATAATCTGCACAAATGAGAATAAACCGTTAGCCTTACCGCAGGGCGGACCCCGCGATTAAGCTCCGGCGTGAGAGTAAGTACACATGTTTGTCAGAGAATGTCAGAATATGTGTGTGTATTAATGATTGGATGGAATGTACCTCTTTGGGGTGTAAAATGACCCCTATTTATAGGCAAGCCTAACACTAGGGTTTCCTAGTATTTCGCTTGCGACTGTTAGTAGCCGGAGTGGGTCCCTTGTCGGGCAAAGGTCCACGTGTAATTGTGTTTGCGGACGCGAGTGTTCTTCCGCGGCCAGTGTTTGTCCGCGGAGGCGCACGGGTGCGGTTGAGAAGATACTCGCGTGCGTCTTTGAAGTATCCGGAGCATGGCCCTTGTCAGGCTTAGCAGTCCAGCTATTTGTTGTATTGGGCCTGGGCCCATATACGTATATTATGAACTAAGCCCAGTAAGCTTGGTGCTCATACTATACGTCATCAAGTCCCCCCAGTCTAGTTTGCTTACTGTACGCGGTACAATTATAGCGTGCGGTGAGCGTTACTAGACTTAAAGTTCCGTGATCAAATTTTCGTTTACTCCTGCCTTGTTCCGCGTCCTTTGTACCGTTTTGGCAGTTTGTCGTTGGTTACGTGGACTCTTCGTGTCCCTTTATCTTCTGCATGATTTGACCGCCTGGGTCCCATATCCAGCTGTTATCATCATCTTTTTACTCTATTTTTACACCGTTGATTGGGAAGTGTCTTGGCACGTGTCGTCATCCTACCTTTACCTAACTTAAATATACCATGGGTATAAATAGTCGATTCGTGCCTTACTGTTTCTTTTTTCATCTCTTTCACTCTTCCACCATTGTTGATAAATTTCAAGGTTTTCTAGTTGCACAGCCCCCCTTATTCTAGTCTTTCTTCTTGATTCAGGTTAATCTCTTTGCTTCTCTTTTATTATGGGCAGTATTACATCTCTCAAATGTGTTCTTACACAAGAACACCTTGATGCCATTTGTGCTAAATATTTTGTTCCCGAGGAAGTCCATCCTCAACTGCCAAGCTCCGATGCCACCATGCATGAAAGACCAACTGGTAAAGTTGGAATGTACACCCGATTCTTTGATTATGCCAACTACCGTATCCCTTTTTCTACCTTCTTCGTGTCTGTTCTCACCCATTTCCGCATTCCATTTTCCCAATTATCCGTGTTTGGATCTGCCAAGGTTTCTCATTTTGAAATCTTGTGCCGCGTTTGCAATATTGAACCTGATGTCAGTTTGTTCCGCTACTTTTATACACATAATTACAAAAATGGATGGTTTGGGTTCACTAAGCGTCCAAATGTCCGTGCCTG
>BQNB010108763.1:0-22893 GCA_026074375.1 Tanacetum coccineum | reverse complement strand
TCAGCCGCTTGCTCTTCCGCAATTCGCCTTTCTTCTTCCTTCTTTTGTATAGCTTGACCAACCAAATCACATAAGGTTGTCATTTGTTCCATAAGCTTATTACTAGAATTGAGAAGCTCGTTTTGGGTATTGAGAAACTCATTTTGAGAATTAAGAAGTTGATTTTGGGAATTGAAGATTGGATGATTGACGGTATATTGCTGGGGTCGAAATTGGTCAAAACCAAAAGAATTATAATCATAGCAAGAATTTTGCTCATGATAATAGTCTTCATTCATTGGTTGACATTGGTAAGTTTCATGAGGTCCCCCGCAATTTTCACAACAAGAATATTGTTGCTGAAAATTTTGAAAATTTTGCGGGAAATTAAAGTCTTGATTGTAACACGGTTCCGGATAGATAAACGGAACTTGAGGTGTACACCAGTGACCATAACGAGCATCGTTCCCGCAAAATTCACAAGAGTACATAGGAGGTTGTGGAGGTGGGTTGAAAACGTTAGGAGAATCATCAACAAAGTTAGGTTTAGAATCATAAGTGAATGAATTCTCATCTCCGGTACAAGATGTCGGTTGAACACTTGGCAAAGTCTGTGGGAACTCGTTAACGGTTTGATTGTTGCATGGTTCCGGTTTAGAGATAATCGGAATTTGCGGTGGACAATTATAACCATAATGAGCACCTTTCCCACAAGACTTACAAGTGCATTGTTGACAGAAGATGTCGTCTAACGAATCACCACACTCGTAACAACAATTGTGGTTAATTTGTGGAGGAATTTGTGAAGAATTTACACCGGGGCCTTGTTTGACAACGAATGGCTCTTGATTAACAAAGTTAGTATCGTCATTGGATGACTTGGAAGTGTCTTGGAAGTCTTGAAAAACTTCCTCCAATGTCTTTCGTATTAGAGCACATTGTCGACAATATAGACCATGAACCGGGTCTCCACAATCGAGACAAATTTTTTCAATTTTAAGGGGTCGTTGAGACAAGTCGGGTATGGGAACAAGAATCTTGTCTTCAAGACTCCCTTTTGGACAACCACAGTCTTTGGTGTGCAAATTTCCACAAGACGAACACTCTTTAATCGCGTAAAGGTGATTCGACAAGACGAACATTCCATAATCGTGAAGAGGGGATTCAAACGATAATCGAGTGACGCCATAAGAATTAAAAATAGAGGGATAAGAAGAAGAATTAACTGGCAAAGAGGTTAAAGGCGATTATTTTTGGATTTTAAGTTTTTAATTTACATCATATTTTATTAACGGTGAACGAGATTGAATAACTTAAACTGATAATCAACTTGCTTCACGGTAGCTCTTTAAAAGAAAAATGCACAAAGGAGCGGAGGAGTAGGAAAGCGCGGAGCTATAAAAAACCTTTCTCCTTTAGGTTCGTAGTTCCTCGGAACAACCCTCCTTATACCCCTCTTAATTGTTTGTTAATTCTTAAGGTGGAGCCGTTATTTCACAAGTGTCACATAAGACAAGTTTTAAATATTTTGTTTGGGAACTTATTATTATATGACTTCAGTTGAAAGCATTATATTGATGATGATTTTTATTTGTTTTTATAGACAATGTTTTTATATTTTTGATTTTTTTTTGATAATTATACTAATAAAAGAAAAGTGAAAAAAAAAATATTTTTGTATTTTTGTATTTTTATAATAATAAGAAGAAAATATTCACAAACGGAAAACAATAACTTCACGAGGAAGGGTCTTCAAGTCACTAATCGTCAAACCATAACGATATTGTCGCGACACACCTCCCCGACAGTGGCGCCAAAAATTAATTAACCCCAAACACCCCTACATCCTATATCCTCTCATTTTAAACATTTAATATCATTTTAAACACCCCTATCCCAAACATCCCTTTAACATCATTTTAAACATTTTAAAACTGAGTTAAGCTATTTTAAGGCAAGACCAGGTTATGCATAAGAACAGTAAGCATTAATAAGACAAAATGAACAAAAAATAATACTTATATAAGCAAAGATTATCAGATGTAGTTATAAAGAAAATGGACAATTTTTTCATAAAAAAAACTTTAAAACTTCAATTTCATTAAAAAGATTACAAATGCTTGAATGTAAAAGACATAATTTAAGACATAAATTAAAACTACACTAAATTAAAAACTACTCCTACATCCTATATCCTCTCATTTTCTCTGTCTTCTTTCTTTTATATGTTGCTGAGGTCTTCATTGTGTGTTTGTTGTGTTTCTTGCGTGAGGAGAAACCAAATTTCATCCTAGCCCTTCAATTGCCTTTGTCCCCAAGTTCTATCATTGTGGCCCTTGATTCTTTGTGTCCAATGGTAAGCCATAGGATTGCCAACATGTACATAAGGCCATGTGGGGGTGTGGGGTTGTGCATGAGAGTGATAGTTTTGGCTGGTTGCGGTGAATAGTGCCAAGAATGGTTGTAGAAGATGTACAGTGAATGGCGGGTAAAGGGTTTGAGTTATAAGGGCAGGGGTGAAGTTTGGAGTTGGGCAAGTATGACCCCTCAATGTATCTAAGGCATTTGCAACCATAGTCCTTGTAACTTTCATTGTTAGTCCTTAAAGTTGGGTTTGGGTTTGCACTGTTAGTCCTCAAAGGACTAACGGTGTAAAGGGGATAAGTGTTTGAGGGCTAACAGACGTTAAAGGGAATTGAAATTTGGGCCTGTTTGCAATTTGGGCTCGTTTGGGCTTATGTTATTTAAAAAGGTTTTAAATGAGTTTAGTATAAGTGGGCTGACCCGGGCCCACTAGGTGGGTACGGGTGGGCCCACTTTTGAAAATTTAGGTTTTTCGGGTTCGGTTTTCGATGCTCTTTGACTTTGACTTTTGTCGGGGTTGACTTGGACTTTGACTTTGTTGACTTTTTGACTTCTGGCTTTGACTTGACTTTGTCTTTTTCACGCTCTTCCATTCTGTGCTCGGTTTTGTCCGTTTTTGCTTGATTTTTCGTCCTTTTGTCGGATATCCATTTCCTGCACAATATAATTGAAAACATACAAATACAATGTATTTTTGGTACGTTTTTGGTCATTTAAGTCCGGTTTTAATGGAAAATGGTATGCGTAATTAAGCACATACCAACAAGTTACCTTGTTGTATAGTTTGTAGATGAACTCTCAGTTAGCAGATGGATTCTAGTTGATTAGATGATTATTAGGAGTTCATTATTTCCTTTAGACTGAAGCTTGTGGGCTACATATGGTGTTGAGTTAGTTAGTGCTGCTATTTTGGTTAATACTGCCAGGCCAACACTTAGTACTGCTCGGCTTGGTTAGTGCTGCTCAAAAGCATTTAACTATGGTGTTGATACTTGGATTGGGTCAAAGATGCAGTTTGGATTGGTTTTGAGGTTACTACATGGAAACTAACAAGTTAGTACTGCCAGGCAAAGTTGGTGCTGCCAAGCAAAGTTAGGTTAATGCAAGGCATAAACAAAATGAAGGTGCTACCAGGCAAAAGTTTTTATTTCTGTAGCTGCTTGTTACCGTTTATTTACTGTTTGTGTGCGCTTACAGAATTTTCATTAATTAATAATAATCGTTGAGATATTTCCGCCAACAACTTGCTTATAGGGGTCTATGACTTGAAATTTTTTTATCTTTTCTTCTATAATACTCTTTCTTTAAGATAAAGACTCAAGTTTATTCAGTAGGTTATCTCAAACCCTAAAAGCACATCTTTATAAAATCTTAATTAACATCTTCACAAACCCTCCTATATTCTTCATAAATCAAACATATTCCCACACCCTACTCAACCTTTCAACACATCTATGGCTGATTTAGATGTTCGTCGATAACACACTATGGTCGCCGTGTTTAGAGAAAGCAGGTGGGAAACTTTAGAATTTCATGTGATAGTGGATTTCCTTACATTTCAAGTCTTTTGATACATTATGCTTTCACTGTAAGTTCCTACTATCTATATTTCTTTTATTGAACATTTTGGAAACCTCTGTGCTAGGTCCCAAAACAGTCATTAATGAGATACAATATTTCATGTACTATTGATAGCAAGGCTAGTAGTAGTAACAGAACATCCCCCCACACTATCAATCAGAAGTTCATTCTCTTTAATGATTTGATGGTAATGCTTGCCTAACAAATGAAGTATTTTTTCAAAAAACTTGCTATTGATGGGCTATGAGGGTGAACTTAATAAATTATCTTTTCAAAAAGCCCTTTTTTCTCCTCAATGTAAGTATCTGATACATACCATCCTTCATTGCCGAAGTTCAAAGTCTACTAGCTGGAATGAGTTTTCAACAAATATTTCTTCAATGTTATATGTTTGCTACAATTCAAAGGTTTAACTTTTCTAAAACTTATTTTTGATTGGTATGTGAGGGAACTTGGTATACCTTCTAAAAAGAAATTTCTTATGTATCCAGATTTTAATGGTGTCTTGAATGTTCCAAATTGAGCTTGGTTGAACCTTTTAATGATGTTAATGGTAACCTGCTCACACTCAAGGTTTTCTCAAAATGTACAGGAAGGTGTTAAGTTTTCAGGAAAAGTCTCTCCACTCATTTGATTCAATGTTGGTGGCCACACAAGCACCTTGAGGGTGAAGGTTCAGAATACATACTGAACCTATACCATCACCTCTCCTACTCACACTGTGCAGGGTGCCCAACCCCTGCTGGCTTGCCTCATCATCTAAGCCATGTACCAACTACCAAGACTATAGGGACTCTTTATGAGGGCACTAAGAGGGAGTTGAAGGGGTTAAGGTTCACTTTCATCCATGTTAGTCTTATGCAGGTGTTCACAATATGAAAAAGCTGAGGGTGGCTTGAACCTAGAAGAGTTATTTATTCTTTGTACTAACTTGTCCAACAAGGTTCTTGCTTTGGAAACTTCAAGGTATAGATCAGGCTTGACAGAGATCCTTAAATTGAAGATCCAAATCAAGAGTTTTGAAAAGGAAGTGTAAGCCAAGCATATCACACCACAATGCATGGTTAAAGAGTGTAAAAAGGTTATCAATGAAGAAAAGCTTGGGAAGGAAGGAGTCTGTAGTCAAACAGGGGAGGAAAAATGCCAAACCTGAACCAACTTTGGATGCCTTTGATGATCTTGATGCTGTGAGAAAGGAGGAAGTACTGAAGAACTAGTTAGTACTGCTGTACCTAAAACAGTTAGTACTGGTAGGCCAGAACTTAGTACTACTAGGCCAGATGTTGATGTTGCTAGGCAAGAAGATAGTGCTGTTGAGAAATGAGCCTTAGAACTCCTCTTATTAACAACAAGTATATTTGATGATTGAAGATTTCACAGGCTCAAACTGTTGTTTAAGTTGAAGAAGAGAAAGCCCAAGGAGAAAGAGTGTCAATTAAAGATATTGAGATTCTTCAGACTGAAGATCATCTACCTGAAGCCACTTTCCAACAATTGACCCTAAAGCAAAGCAAGTGTCTTAGAGAACCATAAGCCTGCAAAGAAGTTGATAGAAGTGATTTTGTTGCATGCTCAGATTTGCAAGAGATGTTAAATCGTCCAGGACAGTTACAAGTTAGACTTTGCAAGCACGTGGGTGAAAGGAAAGATAGAGGAAGAAGAATCATCTAAGGATGCTATAGTTGAAACATATGTGAATGTCAAGCAGGGATTCGATGATGATTGTTACATGGTTTTCAAGCCAAGCTTCAACAGGAATGAAAGAGAGGAATTATTACATTGAAGAGTGAGCTACGTTATTGGCTGAAATACGAATGGCTCATTGAAAATCAAGCTGCAAAAGATATGCTGAGATTAGATGTAGCCCACCACTAATCTCAACTGAGGAATTTGATGATGAGAATTGAAGAAAATGGGTGGTTACAAAACTTCAGTGATGGAAAAGACATTTGCAGAAATTCAGGTTTTGTATGAATAACAGATATGGGTAATTGTGTTTTCAAGCCTATGAATTCAGGATGATCGCAGTAATAGTTCTAAAGAAGCAGCTGGTGTACATAAGCAAAAGATTATTAATGTACACCTAACAGTACTAAGGATTTAATGTTTTCAAGTTTAAGCAAGAAAGGACCATAAAGGAGAGTTATCAGAAATGACAGGCCAAGAAGACTTAAGATGAAAGCAACAAAGAAGTCTAAAAGAAAAAAAGAAGGATGCTGATCTTGAAGAGGAAGAGCAACTAAAGGCTTATCTGAAGGTCGTTAAGAGAAGATAGAATAATAGATAATGAAGTCCATAGAGAAGAGGATTTCCATTATTTAACTAGGTAATCAAATTCTTTGTTTTGTCAGACTTGGAACAGAGTGCATCTACTACAGAATCTTTAGATCTGATGGAAGTTCTAGGTGTATTAAAACCTTTTCTGAAATGGTGACAAGGAATGTTTGATAGGCTAGATCTTGAGGAGTTATATAACCTGGTGATGCAGAGGTTTGAATCAACTACTCCAGAAGGTGTTGATCTAGTTCTTTGGGGAGATTTAAGGACAATGTTTGATGCAAATACAGAAGATGAACTCTGGTAAAATCAAGAAAGATAGAATGTTAAGAGTTGGAATTTCTATGAGAATTGTGGGGTACATACTTTGATACTGGAAGATGGTACTGAGATTCATATGCTTGCAGAAAGAAAATATCCACTCACAAAAGAAACACTTAAGAGGATGATGTCTTTGAAATTGATAGTTGAGTCTGCAAGTGAAAGTGCTTATAATCTGCTTAGGTTCATTCAAAAGCAGATTAATGAATATGGAAGCAATGATGGAAGTGAGAAGGATCTTTAAGTGTTGGATTTATAACCACATAACAAATGGTCATCAATTCACCATGTCTAACAGACATCAAGAACTGACTAGTCCAGAGCAAACGGCTTCTGGTAAAGACTTCTTAAATCCGTTAATGGTTGATAGTTTGCCAAAAACTATATGGTTCTCAACTCACCATGCTTTACAGTAAATAGTTGGATAGTCCAAAGTAAATGGCTCTTGGTAAAGACATCTCAAATCCGTTGATAGTTGATAGTTTACTCAAAACTATATGGTTATCAATGCACCATGTTATTGCAATAAAGCATTGGCTATTCCAGAGCAAACGGCTACTAGTAAAGAAATATCAAATCCGTTTATGGCTGGTAGTTTGCCAAAAACTACAAGGCCAACTTAGTTGGTATTGCTATGTTGCTGAGTTGCTAAGATGTTGTGATGATGACAAAGACTAGAAGCTAAAGAATTTCAAGTTTACAGAGTAACAAAAGAGTTCAAGATCATCAAAGAGGAGATTAAAGAGTAGCAGTGTGTTTGGATACATCCTCCTAGTGTTCAAGAAGCTCAAACTGAAGAAACATGAAGGTTAACAAGTGAACATCATGTTTAGGGGAGGATTGTTGGGTTTCAGAAGTTTCTACAACTTAGTGCTGCTACTTATACAAGTTACTACTGCTAGTTCTACTTAGTGCTGCTGGTGAAGAATGCTAAAGATTCAAGAAAATAGACTAAGTAGTTAGTACTGTTAGTTATAAATAGTTAGTACTGCCAGTATATATGTTAGTACTGGTAGTAGAGTTAGTACTGTTAGTAGTAAGTTAGTACTGCTAGCATATATAGATAGTACTGCTTAAGTGATATGCATGAGATATATTAGGAATAGATATGCATGATCACTTAACGCGTTTTGTAAGCCCATTAGGGTTTCCTTGGTGTATAAAAGGAACCCTACGGCACTAGTTAGATATACAAGTTTCACAAATATTCATAGTTAGTAATCTGTAACCTAGCAGATTAATAGTAATCAAAGTTCTGTTTTATTCATTGTTCTTCTTAGCAGTATAAGTTAGTTTCCGCATAACTTATATTGTTCATAGTCATTGTTTCTCTTGTAGTTAGTTTGGATCTATCCAGATTAGCTACCACCCTTAACAGGCTAGAAAGATCTATTCAGACTGGGATCAACAAGTGGTATCAGAGCTTGTTGAGAAACTCTGAGTAAGAAGAATCAAAATAGATCTGTTATAAACCTTTACCTTTCAGATCTATTCAATGGCAGGAGAAGATGAATTTCATGATGATAATCCACCACCACCACCACCACCACCACCAACACAACAAGCCCCTCACACTGTGTCAACCATTAAACTCCCTATTCTGAAGAAAGGTGAGTATGACATTTGGGCCATGAAAATGGAACATTACTTGAGCCATACAGACTATCCTATATGGGAAGTCATACAAAAAGGAAATGGTCCTGTAAGTGTCTCAACAGATACAAATGGAGTAATAAAGGTTCTGCCTCCTAAAACTGCTGAAGAAATTTTAGCCAGAGAAAGAGAAAGAAAAGCAAGGACCACCTTGCTTATGGCTCTACCAGAAGACCATTTAGCAAAATTTCACAAGATGACTGATGCTAAAGATATGTGGGATGCTATCAAATCCAGATTTGGTGGCAATGATGAATCAAAGAAGATGCAGAAATACATTTTAAAGCAACAATTTGAAGGCTTTTCTGTATCCAACTCAGAAGGATTGCACAAAGGTTATGACAGGTTTCAAAGTCTTCTGAGTCAACTTGAGATTCATGGTGCAGGTGTCTCCACTAAAGATGCCAATCAGAAGTTCCTTAGGTCTTTACCTTCTTCCTGGTCCCAAGTATCCTTAGTCATGAGGACCAAGCCAGGAGTGGATAGTCTTAGTATTGATGATCTCTATAACAATCTTAGAGTCTTTGAGTCTGATATTAAAGGCTCTACTGGATCATCTTCTAGTGCACAGAATGTCGCCTTTGTTTCTTCTGAAAGCACTAGCAGTACTAATGATGTTAGTACTGCTTATGGGGTTTCTACTTCTTCTGGCTACAACTCACAAAGGGAAAACTCTTCATCATACACTGATGAACTCATGTACTCATTCTTTGCTAATCAATCCAGTGGTCTACATTTGGATCATGAAGATCTGGAGCAGCTTGATGAGTTTGATTTAGAAGAGATGGACTTGAAATGGCAAGTGGCCATGATTTCCATGAGATTGAAGAAGTTCTACAAGAAGACAGGGAGAAAGCTGCATTTTGATGCCAAGGAACCAGTTGGATTTGACAAGACCAAAGTCGAATGCTACAATTGTCACAAGAAAGGGCATTTTGCTAGAGAGTGCAGATCAAAAGGGAACACTGGATATAAATCAAAAGACAATGGAAGGAGACCTGGAAAATAGGAGGAACCTAAAGCTTTGGTAACTCTTGATGGGGAAGGTGTTGATTGGACTGATCATGCAAAGGATAAACAAGAGGACTTTGCTTTGATGGCTTACAACAATTCAGGCTCAGACACTAAGGTAACATCTTGTTCTAAAGAATGTGATGGAAGTTATGCTAAACTAAAAAATTTATATGATGACCAAAGGAACACTTAGTGATGCCTAGTAAGAAATTCACCTATACTCAAGCTTTAAAAAAGGTAGAAGCTCAATTAGTTACTCATCAGAAAAATCAACTTTGGTATGAGGAAAAGATTAGATTTATGAAAATTGATTTAGATGATAAAACTGATGTGCTTACATATCATAAGAAACTATTAGCAGAAGCTGTAAAAGAAAAAGAAGAATTAAAAACCAAACTTGAGAATTTTCAAAGTTCTTCTAAAGGCCTTAGTAAATTGCTAAACAGTCAGATGAGTAAAAGGGACAAATCTAGACTTGGGTATGGAGATCAAGTACATGATGGTGTCTTAAGTTATGAAAATGAAGTTTTTCAAAGTGTATTTGACAGTAGGTCAAGTGATGTAGAAGATAGTCCTGTGCATGATAGATTTGCAAATGTTGAAGGCATGCATGCAGTTCCCCCTCCAATGACAGGAAATTATATGCCTTCAGGACCTGATAGGGAAATAGATGATTCTATGTTCACATATGGTCCAAAACAGTCTAAAACTAGTGAATCTGATACTCAAACCAGTAATTTTGACTCTTGTGAGTCCAATTCTAGTGTAGAAACACTTGAATCTGTGCCTGAACCAGTTGTTGTTGAAACCCCAAAGTTGTTATTCAACCCGAAAGTTTTGGTCTAATCTCCCATGAACATTGATGAGTTTAGTCAGACAATGGAATGAAAATATGTGATCAACCTTCAAAAGAACAGTAAAAACCTATTTTGCTTTTTTGATACTGTTAAGCATGTAAAAAACTCTTAGTGAAACTGTTTAAAGACCAAAACAATATAAGTCCAAGTACCTAAAAGCTGACAAGAGAGACCTGGATGGTTTCATGTCCAAAAGGTTATGTATTAGATATGGGGTTTTACTAAAAGGTCATGTTTTGTATGTGGCAGTTTTAGTCATCTTATTAGAGATTATGATTTTTATTGAGAAAAGATGTCTAAAACAAGTTGAATTGAACAAAAAGAAGGGTAAGGGTACTGGTCAAGGGGAGAATAGACCAGTGTGGAACAATGTGCAAAGATTGAATCACCAAACAAGTTTGTTCCAACCAGCAGTACAACAAGAACTAGTAAATTCCAAAGTAATACTACTAAGCACACAATTATTCAATAGTCAACAGTAACAACTAGTGCTGCTAGAAAGTATAATGTTGTTAGACCCCTTTGAATGAAAAACAGACCAAGAAAATAAGTTGTTACAAGTTCTCATTCACTCAATCAGAAGGACATTTAATAGAACAACAACACCAAGAACTAATTTTTCAAATCATAAAGTTAATACTGCTGGGGTCAAAGCAGTTAGTGCTGTTAGGGGGATAGGGGAAACTGCTGTTAAGCCTTTAGCAGGTTGTAATTGGAGACCCAAAAGACATTACTGGAACAAAGTCTCTAAATACAATGGTGGATCAAATTCTAGAAAATGTGTTACTTCTAAAGATCCACTAGGCAGACCCAAGCCCAAAATGGCTTAGGTCCCTAAGAGAAACTAATCTCTCTTATTTAATGTGTAGGATAATCCACAAAGAGCTTTAAAGAACAAAGGGATTGTTGATAGTAGATGTTCCAGGCACATGACTGGAAACAAGGCCTACCTTGCTAAATATCAAGACTATAATGGTGGCCCTGTTGCTTTTGGAGGTAGTAAAGGTTACATAACTGGTAAAGGTAAAATAAAAACAGGGAAGTTAGATTTTGAGGATGTGTGCTTTGTGAAAGAACTACAACATTTCAATCTCTTTTCTGTGTCACAGATGTGTGACAAGAAGAACAAGGTTCTCTTCACAGACACTGAATGTCTTGTGTTGTCTTCTGACTTTAAGTTGCCTGATGAAAATCAAGTATTACTTAGAATCCCTAGACAAAACAATATGTACAGTTTCAACATAGAGAACATTGTTCCTTCTAGAGGTTTAGCCTTGTTTGATTACAAAGGCCACAATTGATGAATCTAACAAATGGCATAGGAGGTTGGGTCATGTTAACTTTAAAAACTTAAACAAACTTATGAAGGGAAACCTTGTAAGAGGTTTACCTTCAAAGATTTTTCAAAATGACCACACCTGTGTTGCTTGTCAGAAAGGAAAGCAACACAAGGCCTCCTGTAAGGCCAAATCAGTGAGCTCTATTAGTCAGCCCTTACAGCTTTTACATATGGACTTATTTGGACCTACATCTGTAAGGAGCATAAACCATAAGACTTATTGCCTTGTTATCACTGATGATTTTAGCAGGTTTAGTTGGGTGTTCTTCTTAAGAACTAAGGATGAAACTAGTGGAATCCTTAAGGACTTTATAAGACAAATTGAGAACCAATTAAATCAAAAAGTTAAAAACTATTAGAAGTAGGAAATGGTACAAAATCAAGAACAGTGGACATATAATGAAATTCTGTGGGTCAAAAGGGATCAAGAGGGAATACAGTAATGCCAGAACTCCACAACAAAATGGAGTTGCTGAGAGAAAGAATAGGACCCTTATTGAGGCTGCTAGAACAATGCTAGCAGATTCATTTTTACCTAACACTTTTTGGGCTGAAGCAGTTAGTACTGCTTGTTATGTCCTTAATAGGGTATTAGTGACCAAGCCTCAAAACAAGACACCTTATGAACTTATAACTGGTAAAATACCAATCATAAGCTATATAAGACCTTTTGGGTGCCATGTGACCATCTTTATTATTTTTATTCTATTTGACCATCTTGACAAGTTTGAAGGTGAGTTTTGATGAAGGTTTTTTAGTTATGGGGTATACCTACATACAAGCTTTTGGGTAATACAACAATTTAGAAACCAAGAGAGTTGAAGAAAACCTGCATATAAACTTTTTAGAAAATAAACCAAATGTTGCAGGGAAAGGACCTAATTGGCTATTTGATCTTGATTATTTAACTGATTCAATGAATTATCAGCCTGTGAGATCAGAGAATCAAGCTAACAAAACTGCAGGTCCAGAAGAAGCTAATCATAGTGCAGGTACACAAATAATAATGAGCGGAAATTCCTGAAATGGAAGCTGAATCTGCTCAAGACTACTTTGTACTGCCAATATGGTCTTCTTATACTTCAACATTCAAGAGCTCAGAAACAAAGAATGAAGGTAAAAATCCTAATATGGATACTGGTTTAAAGACAAATGAGGAGCCAGTAAATCAGGAGGATCAAGCCTTTTTGGAGGAGCTTGAAAGGCTTAAAAGACAAGAAAAGGAAGCTAATGATGCAGCTGAAGCTCTTAGAAAGAAGTTTGTTCAAGATAATGAGGATTTGCTTCTTCAAGCAGGAGCTGCTAGAGCTACCAGTACTAACACAGTTAATACTGCTAGCACACTAGTTAGTACTGACAGTCCTTCAAATGCTTTTAGTACTGGTGGACCTGATCTAAAAAACGCTAACCAAGATGATTCTTAAATACCCGCTCTTGAGGATATTTATGACAATCCAAGTGATGGTAGTTTTACCAATGCATCTTATGATGATGAGGGTGCAGTGGCTGACTTCACTAATTTAGAATCCACTATGAATGTTAGTCCTATTCCCACTTCAAAGATACACTCTATTCATCCTACAACTCAAATTCTTGGAGATCCAAAGTCAGTAGTTTAGACAAGGAGCAAAGTACACAAAAGTTCTGGATCCCATGCTTTTGTAAGTTATATTCAAAAGCAGAGAAGAAATAATCACAAGGATTTCCAGCATTGTTTATTTGCTTGCTTCCTATCTCAAATTGAACCCAAGAAAATATCCAAATCCCTTGAAGATAAAAGTTGGGTTGATGCTATGCAGGAAGAACTGTTGCAATTCAAGATTCAAAAGGTATGGATTCTTGTAGATTTCCCTTATGGGAAGAAGGAAATTAGGACTAAATGGGTCTATAAGAATAAAAAGGATGAAAGAGGTGTTGTGGTTAGAAATAAGGCAAGGTTGGTTGCCCAGGGACATAGACAAGAGGAAGGGATAGACTATGATGAGGTTTTTGCTCCTATGGCTAGGATTGAAGCCATTAGGATCTTATTGGAGCCTATATGCTTCTAATACGGGATTCATAGTTTAACAGATGGGATAGAAGAGTTCCTTCTTGTAGGCAAAAAGATGAGGAGTGTATGTGTCTCAATCTCACAAGTTTTAGATCCTATGTTCCTTAAGAAGGTCTACAAGGTTGTGAAAGCTTTGTATGGTTTACACCAAGCTCCTAGAGCCTAGTATGCTACTTTATCTACTTTCTTGTTGAAATGTAGATACAGAAGAGGAACTATTAACAATGCTCTTTTTATCAAAACGGACAAAAATGATATCATGTTAGTACAGGTTTATGTAGATGATATTATTTTTGGTTCTATAAAGAGGTCTTGGTGTGATGAATTTGAGGCATTGATGAAGAGTAGATTTCAAATGAGATCTATGTAGAGAGGATCACCTTATTTCTTGATTACAATTCACACAGAAAGAAGAAGGTATTTTTATAAGTCAGGATAAGTATGTTGCAGAGATCCTGAAGAAATTTAATTTTACTTGTGTGAAGACTTCCAGTACTCCAATTGAGACCTAGAAGTCTTTGACCAAGGATGAAGAAGCTGTTGATGTGGATGTACATCTTTATAGGTCCATGATTGGCTCTTTAATGTACTTGACTGCTTCTAGGCCCGATATTATGTTTGTAGTATGTGCTTGTTCTAGGTTTTAGGTAACTCCAAAGACCTCCCATCTTAATGCTATGAAGAGAATCTTTAGGTACCTCAAAGGCAAACCCAAACTGGGCCTTTGGTATCCTAGAGTGTCATCATTTGACCTAGAAGCCTACTCAGATAGTGACTATGCTAGAGCAAATCTTGACAGGAAATCCACAACAGGAGGTTGTCAATTTCTTGGCAGGAGACTTATTTCATGGTAGTGCAAGAAGCAGACAATCGTGGCTACTTCTACTATAGAGGCAGAGTATATTGCTGCTGCTAACTGCTGTAGGCAAGTATTATGGATTCAAAATCAGATGTTAGACTATGGGTTCAATTTTATGAACACAAAGATCTACATTGATAATGAAAGCACAATATGAATTACAAAGAGTCCAGTGTTTCACTCCAAAACAAAGCATATTGAGATTAGGCACCACTTCATTAGGGATGCTTATGAGAAAAAGCTTATTTAAGTGCTGAAGATTCACACTAATGACAATGTGGGTCATCTTTTAACTAAAGCTTTTGATGTTAGCAGGTTCAATTTCTTGATTGTTAACATTGGAATGATCAATCTATAGCTGCATTAGTTCATGGGAGGCAAGTTAGCAGGTTAGCTTGTTGTATAGTTTGTGAAATGATCTTAGTTAACAGATGGATTCTAGTTGATTAGATGATTATTTGGAGTTCATTATCTCCTTTGGAATGAGGATTGAAGGCTACATAATGGTACAAACTATAGTTAATACCTACTAAAGAAACTTGGTACTAGCTGGACAAAAGTTAATACTGCTAGGCCTTGGTTAGTGCTGCTCAAAGATTTTTCAGGATGGTTTTGTAGCTTGATTAGGTAAAAAAAGATTCTAATTGCATTGGTATTGAGAGATAAAAATAGTAGCTAACAAGTTAGTGCTGCCAGGCATAAAAGTAGTACTGCCAGGCAAAGATAGTGCTGCTAGGTAAAAGTTTGTGTTGCTTATTACCGTTACTACTGTTTGAGAGTATAACAGATTTTCATTAATTAATTGAAAACCCGATGAATATTTTCGTCAAAAACTACGTATAGGGGTCTCATGATATTAATTTTATTGATCTTTCCTTTCTATAATACTCTCCTTAAGACAAAGGATCAAGTTTTACTCAGTCGGTCATAATAAAAGGTTTCACAACTATATAGTTAAGTAATCTTAACCTAGTCAATAATAAGTAATCGAAGTTCTGTTTATTCATAGTTCTTCTTAGCAGTATATGTTAGTTTTTCTGCATAACTTATATATTCATAGTCAGTGTTACTCTGTATTTAAGAGTAACACCCCCAAATGGGTCGCAGCGGAATATGGGTCCGGGGCGTGTTTACTTCTTCAGATCAAATAACCAAGATATTATATACAAACCGACCAAAAAGCGTTGAAAATATACATAGGATTAACAAAGTAATTGATATCAAAGCCCTAAGCTTAACTTGTTCACTTGAAAAAAATTCAAAATACAAAGATTTTCAGCCATGACAGATAACAAAATGAAAATGTGCCAAAATCTTTAATGGCATGACATCCAAATCAAAAACCACCGCATGAATCCATCGCACCTCGTGCTTTATTTGATCCCCTGAAAAACCATTGCATTAACAACGACAACAATAATGTTTGTGAATTCATAGGTTGATAACTCAATATGTAGGACACAAGATCTCCCAATTGAATATTATACAGCAACAGATGCAGATATCATATAAATGTAATTACGTTGCTCTAAGCTCATGACACTGATGCTTGACATGTATGGATGCCAAATTAATGGCCGTTTGCCCGTTGGTGATGTTCTAACCCGCAACATCCTATATTCGACATGGTATACGTTCGTTTCACTAGTGATAGCTAATCACCCGAACGGGGTTGTCAAACCCAATAGATCTATTCATAACATTCGCGCTCGTAATTAACAGTTCATGATAATGGGTCAATTGGTTTATCGCTACTTAGGCAACATGTAATCATAATATAAAACTAAACCACTATGTGTCCATTTGTAAAACATTGCATGTTTTTTCACTCCCTAAAACTTTGTAAAAACAGAACATGTAAACGTGGGTCATGAACTCACATGAAGTCATGATAATTCAATTAATCGCAGATAAAGCGTCACGTAAAAGATTGAATGCAACCTAAATTATCATAGGTCGTATAAGTACCGAGTACTTATATTGATAACATTGAACATAATCCTATAGTTGTTACATCGTACTATCGTTCGGGCTATCATAATTAAAGAGGTCATGACATGACGTTCGAGGAGTTAGGACACTTTAAATCGTAAATCCAACAACTCGTCGAAACGCCATCCGAAGAGGCCTCATTATGAAACTCCCTAGTAATATAGTACTTTGATAACCACATAATATTCTATATAGCTCAATCACCAACTAATGGTTTTGGTAAAATTGTGTTTAAATAATTAAAACGATTATAATTATCGTTTAGTAAAACTGGCGTAACTTTCGCGTTTTAAACCCGATTCTCGCGTTTCTTATGCCCATCTTTTCGTACCAAGACGAGTTATCATAAATCGACATTTTTGAATTTCGGACCTACTGGTGAACAGTAAAAATTACTGTTCACATCAGACCTTAGGTATATTTTTATCGATTTAATTGTCGTAAAACCCGTAAACGTCGTATTTTATTCGTTATAGCTCCGTTTTTAACGATTCTTTCGAGGATGTTCTCGTATTTGAAAGTTCTATATTTTTATGAGGTTTACAAAAATATAACTTTCTGTCATGAATAGTAACTTTTATAAAAATAGTTTTATAAAAGTATTAATTGTCGTAAACTCGCGAAATTCATAACTCGTTCGTTATTAATTGAAAAATTACGATTCTTATCATTTTGGAATCCTAAAAATATGTATTATTTATTAAAAATACTAACCCTTGCTGTTTGAAATTTTATAAAAATTTTTTTTATAAAAATTTATTTTACGACTTCGATTATATAACGTATAACTTGTTATTAACGTAACTTTTTTTGTTATTAATTCCGTTTAACAAGTTTCTTACTTTTCGGAATCGTCTGAAATGTATTATCTATATAAAAATATAAAATAAGCATGTCACAATTCGATTTTTGGACCAGAATCTTTGCTTAAGCTGTTGACTCCATTTGTAACCTTTTCTTTATACTTACTACTTTTGTATTTACACAGTCTGCATATACATATATATTATAAATCATACATATATTAACTGTCTATTGTCCATAATAGTCCTCATGTGTCCAACATACCAAGAGTTTTAATTAATTCATGATAATACTATAAGATCATAACTCACACTAAAGAAATCTCTAATTTTACTAGATTTGTCAATAATCATATTTAAGATTAACCAAGAGTGTAAATCATTGTGTAACCATTTTTAACATGATTGTCCCTCAACATCATAAGGTATATAAAAGTGTACATTATGATGACAACAAATAAAAACTTCTTTTTACTTGTTAATAATCCTAAATGGTGATTTAAGCTAAATAGAATAATCATATGCATAAAAATGAAAGTTGTAAGAACATAAAGAGTTCAAATAGACCTTATGAGGTAAGATGATAATGATGCACAAGTGCTAAACCCTTGTTTAGCCACAAAACCAAAGCTTGCACTTAAGAAACCCTAGCTTTCTTTAACTTGAGAAATACTTGGAAATGGTGATTCAATGCTTGCAAATGCCTTAGTATATCTTAGAATAGGTGTATATAGAAGTGTATGGATTGTAGAAAATTTTGTATGGGTTTGGTTGGGTGGAGTATGTATGCCGTAGCATATATGGGCACAAAGAGGGTGTTTTTGTTTGATTTTTGTTAAGTGTTATGCATGTATGATACTTCTCTTTATGTAATGTATAAGTATGGTGCAAGTAATGGGTCTAGGAGTCAAAGTAAGGTGCAAGGCATGGTTCTTAGTCTTTGGTATGGCCACAAGAGTTAAAAGGACAAGTATGGCTTTACTTACATGAAGTATGGTACTTATTTGACCAAGTTGCAAGTCTTATGACATTTTTCATGTATATATTTGCATATGATGCATGATTTTCGGTGGAACAAAGATATACATGATATATTTATGAAATTTTGTGTATTGGGTATAAAAGTGGGTATTTGTTGAAGCGTAGGAAAGTTTTTGTGGTAGTCCACATGTATTATTCAGCTCTTTTCTTGTTGAGCTCTGTCAGTCTTTTAACTTTTTGAGAGTGCTTTCTCTTGAGGACTTGGTGTTCAGCATCCTAAGCCTTTTTGAACTTCTCACCTGCTTTGGTACTTCAATTTTCTTTGGGTCAAGTCCAATTTTTTTAGCCTCTTCTTGCACCACTTTGATCACTTCAGGTTTGGATATAGCAAGAAGTTTTGCTTCCTCAACAGCTTTCTATAGTTTCTCTTCTTTGTCCAAGTAAGCTTGCATTTCTGTGTTAGTGAGGTAGCACATCTTCCTATTTATCTTGTAGGGAACTTTAACTTCTTCATCAGGATCAGGACGAACAATGGTTGATGCAGACACCAGTTTCTTTGAGGGATCCTCATCCGACTCAGTTGCAATCCCTTTTCCTTTATCAATTCTTAGAGCTGCTTGAGAACTTTCAGGATGAGTGGTTATTGTGGTGATTGGTTGAGCTTGAGTTGGTGGGACTTCAGTAGGTTGGATTGATGATATTGGAATTGCTATTTTTAGGTCTTCAGTCTCCCCTTAGTGTGAGAAGGAGGTTCTTCAGTGGTAGTACTGGTTGCATTGTTGTGGATTGCCCTGCACATAATGGTAGGAAAATTAGTTTCTTTTGGGGACCCAAGCCATTACTGACTTGGATCTGCCTTGTGCATCAATATAGTCAAATCTTTTAAAGGACATTGATGCACCATTGTTTCTGGAGACATGGTCTAAAATTTTGTGCTTTGGTCTCCAAACCCAACATGCTGAGGCCTTAACAGCATTTCCCTTGTTTCCCTTAACAGCACTAAGAACTGCTTTTGGCCTAGCAGTATTAACCCTTGTTCCCTTAACAGTATTAACCTTTTTAGTGAAATTACTGTTATTAGCTGCTGTTATTTTGTTAAAAGGCCTTCTAGCAGTTGAATATGCATTATTAATAACATTTTTCATGGGTCCTGCATTATTCACTGCTGTTCTTGGTTGAACAGTATTAACTGGTCTAGCAGTATTAAGTGAAATTGGGCCAGACCTAGTTAAGACTGTTCTTGGAACCATGTTCCTTTTTGGACTGGGGTGAGTTAATTTAGAGAAATTCTGTTTGTTCACCCTTTGAACATTGGTCCAAACTGGTTTTGCAAATCTTCCATTATTATACCAGTTATTGCAATCATTCTTCAAATGATCAAAACTACCACACACATGACAAGCTTTGTTGAACATCTCAAAATCACTCCCTAATTTTTGAGACATTTGTTGGTTCTAGTTTCTCTTGTTCCCTCTAGGACTAGGTGTGTTTTGCCTATTTTTATCAACTAATGTTTTCCTAGGAGATTTTACTTGCTCAGTAGACTTAACAAAGTTTATCTTAGCAAAACTAGGTTTATTAAATATCTCAACTGTTTTAACCTTAGGCACATTTTCTTCATCATTAGATACCCAATCCTCAATAATTGGGGCTCCATTTTCTTTCCTAGAAGTCTCAGGTTCATTAGTCTCAACAGTAGGCTTTTCAACTACAGACTCACTAACAGGCTCATTCACATCAACAAAATCATCTAGACTAGGATAAACTAAATCAGATTTTAGTGGCATAAAATTCCCAGTATAAAGAGGTGGGACAGCATTATATCCTAATCTTGTTTTATACTTATCCATTATCTGACTGTTTAAAAGTTTACTTAGGCTTTTTGATGAATTTTCAAATTTTTGTACTGTAAGTTGAACCTTGTCTTTTACTTTTGTAGTCAACTCTAACTTCCTTTTAAGCTCTGTAAGATCGAAATCTCTTAAATAGATTTCACGTTTTAAGAGTTTTATGTCTTCCTTATACACGGACTCATTTTTCTTAAAGACTAACAGTCTAGCTTCTACGGATTCTAAACCAGTTTTATAAGAGACAACACTTATCCTAGATGTTCTTAAGTCTTTAACTAATTGTTCATTTTGTTCTTTTAGATTTTTTACAAATTCTAAGCAAGATGAACAACAATTTGATTCATTAGATACCTTAGAGTTTGTAGAAGAAATTTAACTTGTTGAAGAATAAGCCATAAGAGCAAAACTGGTTGGACCTTATTCTGCTTGGTCACTCTAATCATAGCCAAAGCCATCACATTGAGACACTAAGGCATTTGAAGTAGTTTCCTCAACTGGCACAGTCCTTCTGGTAGGCTCCTTGTTTCTGTTGTCTTGATTCCTGGGTGCCCTGCACTCCCTTGCAAAGTGTCCTCTCTTATGGCAGTTGAAACACTCCACCTTGGACTTGTCAAAACCAATTCTTTCTTTGTTGGCCATGTCCAGCTTCCTTCCAGTATTCTTCAGGAATCTTCTTACCCTCATAGTCAGCATTGCAATGTTCCACCTTAAATCCATCTCTTCTAGATCATCAGGATTGATTTGTTGTAGATATTTATTATCTAGCTGTGGAATACTTGGTTGGATAGCAAAGAAGGAATAAATCACAGCATCACTCAAATTTTTAACTGTTGTTAAGCTATCTGCAGCACCCTGAGTGTTAGCAGTATTAACACCCTGAGCAGTATTAACTGCTCTAGTTGCATTGTTAGTGCTGCTAGAGGATAGAAAGGCTAGATAGTATGAGTTCGTAGTTGAGTTAGATGTCTCCTTGACCTCTAATTCATAAGCCTTCAGGTTGTTAAAGAGGTCATCCAAACTCAAAGTCTCAATATCTGGTTTGTTCCTCCACATAATGGTATGCATAGTCCATTCCCGTAACAAGCTTCTCAATAACTTTTGATTGATTTCTTCTTGACGGATAACTTCACCATGCATCTCTAGTTGACTAATTAGCTTTTGAAGCCTTTCATAGGTTTGCTCAATCACTTCTGTGCTGGATGCAACAAAGTTTTCATACTGCTGCTTAAGAAGATTTTTCTGAGTTTTCTTTGTGGCAATATTACCTCCAAATCTGTTCTCAATAGCCTGCATCAGTGTCTTTGCATCCTTGTATGTGTTAAACTTTAATTAATGCTCATTAGGTAAGGTCATCAACAAAGTACTTCTAGCCTTTAACTCTGCCCTTCTTTGTGCCTTCTCTTCAACTGTTGTAGGAGGGATAGCAGTTTCCTTACCATTACCAGTTTTTGTTACTATTGGTGCATTACCATTTTCTATGATCTCCCATAGAGTGTAATCAATGCACTATAGGTACTGCTCCATCTTTATCTTCCAGAGATCATACTCACCAGGTTGGAGTATGGGTAGCTTGATGGTTTGAGTAGATTGAGAGTCCATTGCTTCTTGAAAAAGTAGATCTTGTGTGTAGTAAAGTTTCTTCTTATTCAAAGCTTCTCACAAGCTCTGATACCACTTGTTGATCCCAACTTGAATAGATCTTGCTTAGCATGTTAAGGCTTAGTTGTATTGAATAAATCCAAGACAACTATGGTAGAAACTTTGATTGTAAATATCAAAGACTATGCGGAATCTAGTCTATGATACTAAGAAGAATAAACAATAAAACAGTGATGAATAATATGAATAACAAAACAATTTACCAAACTTTCAGCATCAATATAATACGAACACTTTTAATAGTGTTAGGGTTTACAAAACCTTGAAGCTACGAATAGATTGACAAAACAATGAAAGATATATCAATCTCTACGCCCTTGGACCTCCTTTTATACACCAAGGAGTCCTAATGGGATTACAATATTTTCCTAAGTTATCATGATCTTCTAAACAAATAACTTATACGTATCTTTTACAAAAATATCTCATACATATCACATAAGCAATCTTTATCTTCAATCAATCTTTGTCCATTAGCAGTTGTAACTCTGTCAGCAGTTGTAACTTTGTACCAGCAACATTAACTTTGAAGACTAGCAGCAGTAACTTATACACCAGCAGCATTAACTGTGTACAAGCAGTAGTAACTACTTAGAATATTTTCTTCATTCTCCACCAGCAGTACTAACTTTACTCTAGCAGTACTAACTTTACTCTAGTAGTACTAACATATACTAGCAGTTCTATGTTACACTAGCAGTTCTAAGTTACACTAGCAGTACTAAGTTTATACTGGCAGTACTAACTACTTAGCGTATTTTTCATAATCTTTTTTCTAGCAGTAGTAACACAAACCTTTCTTCTTAAGCAGCACTAAGTTTGATAAGAGCAGCAGTAATTTCAAACAGCCTTATAAAGCTTTTAATCCTAACAATCCTCCCTTAAACTTGATATTTATCTTCAAAATCATCAAGTTTCTCCATTAAAAGTCTTCACCATCACTAGGAGGATGCTTTTAAACACTTCTTGGATTCTTGAGTTGTTTTGTGATGAGCTTAAGAAGATGATAACACATTTCATTCCAATGATCAGCTTGAAGCTTCTTGTTGAGCATGCTTATGATTATTGTAGGTGTAAGGGGATACCTTTTCTCTACCAGCATAAAGATATGCATTGATTGCAACCTCAGAAAGTGTACTCCACAAGAATCAAATAGCTTCCATATCAACACTTTTTCATTTTGTAGAGTCCTCCATACTAGACTTTCTACATCAGGTTTAAACATTGTCATTAGATCCCCCCCCCATAACACTCTCTTATAGCCCTCCTCTAGCCTTGTTGACCTATGCTTAGCTTTCACCAGTTTCCATAGAA
>BQNB010108762.1:0-22893 GCA_026074375.1 Tanacetum coccineum | reverse complement strand
TGGTGGTAATGAGGCCACAAAGAAGACTCAAAAGACTCTCTTGAAGCAAATGTATGAGAACTTTAGTGCTCCAAACACAGAGTCTCTTAACTCTATTTTTAACAGGCTTCAGAAGATTGTAAGTCAGCTGGTATCTTGGGTAAAAATATTTCACAATAAGAACTCAATTTGAAATTTTTAAGAAGTCTGCCTTCTAAATGGAATACTCATGTTGTGGTCTAGAGGAATAAACCTGGTCTAGACACAATGAGATTTGATGATCTCTACAATAATTTTAAGATTGTTGAACAAGAAGTTAAAGGAACTACAAGCTCAAGCTCAAGCTCAAATTCTCAGAACATGGCTTTTGTGTCATCTCCTAGCAATACTAATGAAGTTAATACTGCTTATGGAGTTAGTACTGCTAACACTCAAGTTTGCCATGTTAGCACCCAAGTTAGCACTGCTAGTACTTAAGTTAGTACTGCTAACTTAAGTGATGACACTGTTTATGCATTTTTGGCTAGTAAACCAAATAGGTCTCAACTTATATATGAGGACCTTGAACAAATCCATAAAGATAACATAGAAGAAATGGATTTGAAATGGAAGTTAGCATTGTTGAGCATGAGGACAAGAAGGTTTTTCTAGAAAATTGGTAGAAAGATCACTATCAATAGGAGTGACATAGCTGGATATGACAAGTCAAAGGTGAAGTGTTTCAACTGTCACAAGATGAGACACTTTATAAGGGAATGTAGAGGACCTAGGAACCAAGATAGCAGGAACAGGAATCAAGACAGCTCTAGAAGGATTATAAATGTGGAAGAAACTTTTTCCAAAGCCATGTTGGCTATTGATGGAGCTGGTTTTGACTGGAGCTATATGGCAGATGATGAAGTCCCCATAAACATGGCTCTTATGGATTTTTCAGACTCTGAGGTACATAATGACAAAACTTGTTCAAAAACCTATCTAAAAAGATTTGAAACTCTTAAAACTCAACTTAATGATTTAAGAATAGAGTTTAACTAATCTGAGTTTAATTTAGCAAATTATAAAAGAGGGTTAGAATCTGTAGAAGAGCAACTTGTCTTTTACAAAAAGAATAAGGTTATTTTTTCTGAGCAACTTGTTGTCCTAAAAAGTGATATCTCATATAAATACTCAGAAATTAGTATGCATAAAAGTGAGTTAGAAAAGCTTAAGCAATAAAAAGAAAGCAATCAACTTAAAATTGAAAATTTTGATAATGCTTCTAAGAGTCTAGACAAATTAATAGGGATTCAGATATCTGATAAAAGTTGAAAGGGTCTGGGGTTTGTAAGCTATAATGATGTTCCACCTCCTCCTACAGGGTTATTTTCACCCCCAAACCTTGATTTGTCCAACTATGATTTAGAGAAGTTCCAACAGCCTGTGTTTGAAGGCTATGGACCTAAGACTAGTAAGAATGTTAGTGAAGAGACTTCTAATGAGGTTAGGAAAATCTCTTGATGCCCCAATGGTTGAGAAGTTGGTGTTAGATGATAAGTTGGAGAAGAAAACTATTTTTCCTACTATTGCTAAGATAGAATTTGTTAAACCTAAATAACAAGAAAAACCAGTTAGGAAACCATTTAAGTATGCTGAGATGTACATGTCATAAGGTCCTATCAGAAATCAAAGAAACTGGAATAATCAAAAGTCCCAACAGCTAGGAAGTGACTTTGTGGTGTACAATAAAGCTTGTTTTGTCTGTGTAAGTTTTGACCATGTGCGGGCTAACTGTAATTACCATCAAAGGGAAAGGGTGGTATCTAGAAATAATTATACACGGGTGAATTACAATTATTCTACTAAAAAGGCTCACCCTAGTGCTCATAGAAACATGGCTCCAAGAGCAGTTTTAATGAAAACTGGCCTAAGACCACTTAATACTGCTAGGCCTGTTAATACTGCTCATCCCAAAACTACAATTTATAGTGTTAGACCAATGTTACGTTTTTCTAAATCAGCATAATCAACTGTAAAGAGGCCTTATCAAATAAAAACAACATTAACTAACAAAAATTTTAGCCAAAAAGTTAATACTGCTAAGGGAAGTTTTTATACTGCTAGGCCAAAAGCAGTTAATACTACTAGGCCAAATTCAGCAGTAGTTAATGATGTTAGGGCAAATCAGGTTAATGTTGTTAAGGCCCCAACATGTTGGGTTTGGAGACCTACCAAACTTAATAGTGCATCAATTACTTTGAAGAAACATAATTATGTTGATGCACGAGGCAGATCCAAGTCAGTGATGGCTTGGGTCCCCAAAGGAAACTAATTTCCTTATTTTTATGTGCAGGGTCATCTACAAATGAAGATCAAGGCTATGTTGATAGTGGATGCTCAAGGCACATGACATGGAACATGTCCTATCTCTTAGACTTTAAGGAATTTGATAGAGGATATGTTACCTTTGGGGGAAGAGCCAAAGGAGGGAAAATTACTAGTAAAGGAACTCTTAAAACTGGTAAGCTTGATTTTGAGGATGTGTACTTTGTCAAGGAGTTACAGTTTAACCTTTTTAGTGTTTCACAGATGTGTGACAAAAAATAGTGTTCTTTTTACTGACACTGGATGTTTTGTTCTGTCTCCTGACTTTAAGTTAGCTGATGAAAGTCAGGTTTTACTAAAGTTTCTAGAAAGAACAATATGTACAGTGTTGATATGAAGAATATTGTTCCTAGAGAGAGTTTAACTTGTCTTGTTGCAAAGGCCACACTCGATGAATCAATGCTCTGGCATTGGAGGCTTGGTCATGTAAATTTTAAAACTATTAATAATGTAACACCCCCAAATTGGGTCGCAGCGGAATAAGGGTCCGGGGCATGTTACTTCAAGATCAATAGCACAAGATATATAAGAACGACACAAAAAGTCGTTTAAAATGATACATTGGATTTAATTGAAAGACTTAATACAAAAGCATATAGCTTTACTAGTTCATTGTTGAATATTACAAAAGTTGACAATACATTCCCCAAAATATGATGCACCTAAATCTTTAAGCGTGCAATCCAAAATGTAACCCAATGCATGAGAAAACACAAATCACTTACTACTTTTACAAAAAGAGAGGCTTTACCCATCCATGTGAAGTATAGAGGGTATTTATAGTCTAGTGCCACATAATATAGTAACTAGTCATATTGGTCTCTATGTGCAGCTATAAATAAATATGTAATTCCGTGTTTGTCACCATATTTTAAGGTTAACAATCTTCCCCCAATATGTGGATACATACGGAATTACTTACAATGTTTCTATCAAGTACAATTACAATAAAATAAAGTCTTCCAAAGCTGAAGATGTCTTCTGAGTTCTCCTTGTCTTAAAACTTGTACTCTAGCTTGGATCTTCATTGTCTTTACTTGTACAGGAACCATTGTAGTATGCATAAACCTGGATTAACCTTCCCCCCAATTTCATGAACATGTCTTGAAAACTTTCTTATAGACTCCTTTTGCAGTTTTTTTTGTTTCTGAATCAGCTTCCCCCCAAACCAACATCCCTATCTTAAGCAGATTCTGAAACTTTGATGTAGCTTAAACAATCTTCTACTTGTCATTGACGTGCACAGCGGAAATTTGTAGAAGTCAAACCACACCAACGACCACTGCTTCTTGTCATTAGGGCTTGGTGAATATTCGTTCGGGGGTGCATGCGAGAAATCAGCAACAATTCTTCTCACGTATGCAGAATACTTCATAAACCAATTTGTACAAGTTAGTATACACTCTATCTTCCGCCCTGAAGTTGACATGGTAACATCAAAGTCAACTAAGTCCCAGATGTACACATTTTCCCCCATGATGGTTGCGAACTCTCGGAAGCATCATTGTTGTGTACGCACATATACTCGAGAAGTTCTTGTCTTAAGCACAAATCTTGAAATCCAAACAAAGCATTACCCTCTTGTCTTCAGAAACCATAGAGGAGATGAAGCAAGAATCAAGAAAACTTGGTATAATCAAGGTCTTGTATATGAATGTCGTTGTAGAACTTTGAGAAGTTTGCTTAGACTGTGAAGTACCATTGTCTTGGAATCCCGTAAGAATTGTTGATTACATCTCAACCTTTGAATTCTCTGGCTAACTTTACCAACCTCGAATTATGTCGGCTATTGTTATGATCACTTGGTGAAATAAACCCGATATACCAAACTTGAAAATGAAGTGAAATCCCCCAAATTTGTTACTTAAGCTTGCACTGTTGTGATTGAAGAACGGTGCAAGATTAAATCTATAAGTACTCTATACCCACCGGAAAAGTATAAAAAGTACATCTACCTCTTTTGAAATTATCCACATCGACCCTTTCTGGTGGACACTGCGTACTACAACGTAACTCCTTTAAGTGATAGTTAACGGTCCTGCAACCCATCCACCCTGACTGCTGGTAACTAGATAATTCAAGTCTTAATCATAAGCTATATACGTTCAAGCAAGTCATCAATTGATAGATTGGGTTTAAATAAAAGGGGTAGCAAATAAAAGGAAGTCTCGATGATGAAATAAGTAGACGCCTTCGTGAAATCCAACTTCAATCTCAAATAAGGGATACCAAATCAACTCCGTAGTGATCACTTGTCATCATAGTCCGAATCTCTAGCCGTTTGTCATTTATTGAATCTTTTCAGAATCGTTTTAGCGTTATGTATCATGTTTGTTGTTTGTTTGTTGTTGTTCAATTGTCGTTAAACTAGGACGAATGTTATTTTGAATGTCGTTAACGGATAAAACAATAATCTCATTCGACTTACTTGCGCTCATGATAGTATTTTTGTACCCGACTTAATCATCATACATTGACAAATCCAATACCACTATTAGACCAATTAACAAAAAAACAAACGGCCTTTTTATTGTGGTTATTATTCGGCCCTTTTAAAATCACCAGCCCAAGTCCATCAATACCGGCCCATTGTTTTTTTATATGGCCCAACACGAACCCAACCCAATTCATTGATATAACCCGGGTCACATGTAAATTAGGGATATAAACCTTTACCAAATCCCTAATATAACTCATACATTAACCCTAACCCTATTTACATCGCCTCCATCTATTCCTTCATATGCAGTTACATTATCTCTCCCAACCTTTATCACTTCATCTTTTGCATCCAACTAACATTGGATAATTATGTATCCCAAGCATAGTAGAAAGACACAGCTACAAAAGTCAAACTCGTTATACACACCATGTACACTTCTTATGATAAAGACACAACCTTTATTTCCTTTCAGTTTATTCGCACAAGCCAATCTTGTTGAAGAGTCAAGATCTTTAATGGCTTCAAGGTCTTTGATACCAAGGTCTCGGGTAGGTTGTGTTCTAATTATTCTTGAGTTTTTTCTTGAATCGAAACCAAAGATTGAAGGTAACATACTTGTTATCATTCGTCTTTTAATTTCGTATATCAATAGAAAGTGTAATCATTTTCCTTTTGTGTGTTATTGATTCAATTTGAAATAAAGAAATGAATATAACAAAATCTTTATATGTCATTCTTTTCTTTTCGTATATCAAAGAGAACATTTGTTTCTCATGGATCTATGATGAAAATGGTTCATACCTAAAGAAAAATCTTGTGAAAGATTTCTAAAATAGGTTGACATATTTGAGATCTTTGTCATTGAATTGATTCGAGTCTTTGTTGTAGTTGGAAGAGGATGGATGAATAAAGTTGTGATGATGGATTTGACGAGGGGATGTAGGATTTAGTATTGGATTTGTTGTAGTTGGATTTGTGTATGAGATGTATTTCTAATAATGGAAATGATGTTATTACGGCTGTGTAATTGTTGTTGTTGTTTGAATGAGTCTCATCTTTCTTTATCTCTTTTTTTTCATTTCTGATTTGGTTTGTTTGTGACCTTGACTTGGCGATTGTGACCGCGTCAACTCGGTAATAACCGAGTTGACTCGGTTTGGTTCTTGGGGTAGCAAAACACAACCAAGCAAATCGCAACCTTTAGACAAAACGTAACATTTTTGAAATTTTGGCAGCATAGCGTTTGAATTTGCTATATAAATGGTCTTCAATGATCAAAACATAACTAAGAGGCAAAACGCAGAGACAAGTTGCAGAGACAAAACGCAAATACATTATAACCAAAACTCAACCTTCTAAAAAATATTACTTATATACATATATTCCTTTAAAACCTATCTTTTTATTCACCACACTCCACACCATCAACTTCCACCCCATAACATTCCTCCAATTCACCACCCCACAACCAACCCCCCCCCCCCATAACAAACTATTAATCAACAACTTCCCTCCTACCCATAAAAAAAAAACCAACCAAAAAAAAAAACCAAACCCCCCCCCCCCCCCCCCCCCCCCCCAAAAAAAATAATTTATTATAACCAATATTTCCCAAACCCCCCCCCCCCCCCCCCCCCCCCCCCCCCCCCCCTTTTTATTATTATACCTCACTTTTAGCACCGAAAACGAAATGTGAAAAAATAGCAAATAAACAGTAGATGAACAGTAACCGAAACAAACAAACACATGATACGACACACCCCTGTAGTTCTGATGCCAATTGTAGATTATAAATGACATATAATATCAGGGATTAAAACTGATCTAGAGGTTGGATAAAGTGAAATAAATGAATATCCATTTTATAGAGTTGAAAGGTTAAATAGATGGGAAGAGAACACGTACAATTCAAAAAGGTACATTGTGAATTTATTGATGTCGTCAATGACTTGAAAACACAGGGTGTTATAAATAAACTTGTTAAGGAAAATCTTGTGAGAGGTTTACCTTTAAAATGTTTTGAAAATGACCAAACTTGTGCTGCTTGCCTGAAGGGAATGCAACACAAAGCCTCTTGTAAGTCCAAGATTCAGAACTTTATTACTCAGCCTTTATTCATGTTGTATATGGACTTGTTTGGTCTAACTTTTGTGAGCGGCTTAATGAATAAGAAATATTGTCTAGTTGTCACCAATAATTATAGCAGATTTACTTGAGTTTTCTTTTTAGCATCTAAGGATGAGACTAGTGGCATTCTTAAGAGATTTATAACTAAGATAGAAAATCTAATTGATAGGAAAGTAAAGATAATCAGATGTGACAATGGAACAGAGTTTAAAAATAGACTAATGAGTGATTTTTTGTAAAAAGAAAGGCATTAAAAGGGAATTTAGTGTAGCTAGAACTCCTCAGCAAAATTGTGTTGCTAAGAGGAGAAATAAGACACTAATTGAGGCTGTTAGAACCACATTAACTAACTCTAAGTTACCTACTACATTTTGGGCTGAAGCAGTTAATACTGCTTGCTATGTGCAGAATAGGGTATTAGTAGTTAAGCCTCATAACAAGACCCCTTATAAACTATTTAGAGGTAGAACACCTGCTCTAAGCTTCATGAGACCATTTGGGTGTCATGTTACCATTCTTAATACCTTAGATTATTTAGGTAAGTTTGATGGAAAGTCAGATGAAGGATTCTTTATTGGATACTCATTAAATAGTAAGTCTTTTAGGGTATACAACATTAGAACTAGGAAAGTAGAAGAAAGTTTGCATATTAGGTTCTTGGAGGATAAGCCTATTATTGCAGGTGATGGACCAAAGTGGTTGTTTGATATTGATGTTCTAACAAAATTAATGAATTATGTGCCAGTTGTTGCAGGTACAAACTCTAATGATTCTGTAGGTACAGAAGAAAGTGTTGGTACAGGTCATTCTAGCAAGGAGACAGGATCTAGCCAAGACTACATTTTGATGCCACTATGGAAAGATGGTTCACTATCTGATTCTTCTTCAAAGAATGCTAGCAATGATGAACCACAACCTTCTAGTGATGCTAGAAAGAAGGATGATGAAGGTGTAAGTCAAGAAAGTGGAATTGATGATCAAGAAAGGCCTGAAAGCAGTACTCAAGATGTTAATACTGTTGGGCCAAGTATTACTATTGCCAGTACAAATGTTAATACTGGTAGACTAAATATTAATATTGTTAGTCCAACAGTTACTACTACTCCACTTAAAGCTACACATGCTAATTTCTTTGGTGATGAAACAGAATTAGATATGAGCAACATTACTACCACATATCTAGTTCCTACTACTCTAAATACAAGAATCCATAAATATCATTTACTTGATCATGTGATTAGTAATGTGCAGTCTGGTGTACAAACAAGGAGAATGACAAAGACTTCAAATGAACAAGGGTTTATTAGTGCTATTTATGAAGGGAAAACTCATGAAGACCTTCATACTTGTCTATTTTCTTGTTTTCTATCACAAGTAGAACCCAAGAATGTGATTCAAGCTTTGACAGGTCTAAGATAGATAGAAGCAATGTAGGATGAGCTTCTACAGTTTAAATTATAGAAGGATTGGACTTTAGTTGATTTACCATATGGCAAGAGGGACATTGGAACAAAATGGGTCTACAGGAACAAGAAATATAAGAGAGGTATTATGATTAGAAACAAGGCAAGGCTGGTTGCATAAGGTTACACTCAAGAAGAAGGAATAGATTATGATGAGGTTTTTGCTCCAGTTGCTAAGATTAAAGCAATTAGGTTGTTTTTAGCCTATGCCTCATTTAAAGACTTTGTTGTGTACCAAATGGATGTGAAGAGTGCATTTTTGTATGGCAAAATTAAAGAAGAAGTTTATGTCTATCAACCTCTAGGGTTTTGAAGATCCAGAGTTCCCTGACAGGAGTTCTATAGGTTAGAGAAAAGGCGATTATATGGGTCTACATCAAGCTCATAGAGCTTGGTATGAGACTCTATCTACCTATTTATTGGATAATAGATTTCAAAGAGGCTAGATAGATAAGACTTTGTTCATTAAAAGATCCAAATGTGATATTCTACTAGTACAAGTATATGTAGATGATATCATTTTTGGGTCTACAAGGAATGAGATGTGTACTGAGTTTGAAAAGATGATGCATAAGAAGTTCCAATTGCGTTCTATGGAGAGCTTACTTTCTGTCTTGGACTTACAGTGATCTGAGAATAAAGTGATGGGAATTTTCAATTAGTCAGACAAGTATGTGGATTGAAATGCTTCAAAGAAGTGTTGGTTTTTCAAATGTGAAGATGCAAGTAGCACCTATGGAGCTTTAAAGCCATTTGCTATGGATGCAGAAGCTGAGTGATGTTTATGTTCACTTATATAGTCTCATCTGATTGTGGTCATTGATGTCCTGAAGCTTTAAGGGCTGCTACGTAATGTTTGTTGTTTGTACTTGTGTATAAGAGAATTCAACGCTCACACCTGTAAAGTCGCTCACATGCTATATCTGTGCTCTATATGAAAAGAATCTTTAGATAAATGGAAAGGTTCAACCAATACAATTGGGCATTTGGTAGATCCTAAAGGAGCTCACCATATGACTGGAAGCTTATACTGATAGTACTATGTATGTTGCAAGTTTAGATAGGAAATCCAGTGCAATAGGGGTTGTCCAATTTCTTGGAAAGCAGATTGATTTCAATGGCAAGCAAAAAGATAACTATAGTAGCCAACTCTACTACTGAAGCAGGAGTATTTAGCGGTAGTTGCTGTGGACAATGTTACTATGGTTTCAAAATCAAATACTGGATATATTGGTTAGACTTCAGAGAATACAATTATTTTCATTTGACAATGATAAATAGCACCATCTGCAGGTTAAGACTCCTAGGTTACACGTTCAAACCAGGACCCCTACCCCCCCATCAAGCCATTGAGATTAGACATCGCTTCGATCAGAGATTCAAATAAACGAGAAAAGCTCTGTATTATAGATGATTAATGATTTACAGACAGATAGATATGTTGCAGATTTTCTCACAAAAGCATTTGATGTTGGTAGATTTCAATATCTGATTGCAAGTATTGGAATGCTTAACCTCAGAAGTAATTGATTGAGGGGAGGTTAATTGTGTTAATATGCAGCGGAGTATGCACAAATGATGCTTGAAACAGCAGCTGATGATGCAATTCAAGTTAGTACTGTTGGCCTAACTTACTACTGGTATGTATAATTACTACTGCTGTTATAATTAATACTGTAAGCATTGAGAGAAATCAAAAACAGATAGAGAGAATAGTGAGCCAAAAGACTTGAGAGAAATCAAAAACAGACAGAGAGAATAGTGAGCCAAAAGAATTGAGAGAAATCAAAAATAGACAGAGAGAATTATGAGTTAAAAGAAATGAGAGAAATTGGTAAGAATGAAAAATAGAAAGAGTGATTTGTGAGCTAAAAGAATAGAGATGTAGTGAGTTCAAAAATAGAAAGAGAGATGTGTGAAATAAAAACAGACAGAGTGTTTAAGTGAGAAAAAGAAATGAGAGATGTAGTGAGTTTAAAAACAGAAAGAGAGATGTATGAAATAAAAACAGACATAATGTTTAAGTGAGAAAAAGAAATGAGAGATGTAGTGAGTTCAAAAACAGAAAGAGAGATGTGTGAAATAAAAACAGACAGAGTGATTCAGTTAGAAAAAAATTGAGAGATAAAGTGAGAATAAAAACAGAAAGAGAGCTTGTGAGAATCAAAATTGATGATGGAAATGCTTTTTGGAACGAAATTGAGGTTAAATCTGGTAACTCCAAAGTTAGTACTGCTAGGGAATTACTTAGTACTGCTGGGCATTACTTAGTACTGCTGGGCTTTACTTAGTACTGCTGGGCTTTACTTAGTACTGCTGGGCTTTACTTAGTACTGTTAGGCTAAAATTAGTACAGCTAGACTACCGTTAGTACTGTTTGGGGGGGGAACAAAAAATAACATATTTTTTCCATATTAAAATATAGCTGTGAGATATTTCGCCAAACTACTTCACTTATAGGTTTCCTTAAATTGGATAATTCATGAACTTTCTTTAACTCATAAGATTTGTTCACGATAAACATCCAATTCTATTCGGTCGGTCCAATCAAAACCTTAAGTGCTCTCTATATAATCTCAATTGACTTTGCCAAACACACATACTCTCATAAACGAACCTAACCCAGACCTCACATCGATCTTTTCTTAATCAACATTGGCGAATTTGGATGCTGTGAGACACCACAACATGGTCGCTTAGTATAAGAAAAATAGTAGGGCAGTGAAGGATTTTCATCATAAATAGATGGATTTTTATTCAATACAGTCACATTCCGGTATGCTCTTAGAAAATCCCACATATCTATGTTTCATTTATTCAACAGTTTGGCATACTGCAATTGAAAGCACACTTGGAGAGATGTGGAGAGTGAGTGAGATAGAGAGAGACTGCTACAAAGATGAGAAAGTTAAGATTGTTATTATGGCGATTATTGAAGGGGTCCTATCTTAGTTAGAAGGATTCTGATGAGAGAGAGAATTAGTGTATGTTTGCCCCCAACTTCTGAAATTTTTAAACAACTTGCTCTGTATGGGGTTAGTGTGTCCAATTCTGACAATTTGGACTTTCCAAAAAGGGACCACTTTTCCCCTCAATGGAGATTTTTTGATCATACCATCATTTTATTGTTTTAGTTCTAAGAAAACTGGCTGGGAAAACATTTAGTAGCAATTATAGTAGCTGCTATAATTTTTTGGCCACAACAGAACTTAGGAGAGTTTCTAGATTGATTTTGGATAGTATGGAAAAAAAACTTGGATAGTAGGACTAAAAATTTTTAATGTAAACGTAGATGGGATAAGGATGCCTCTCATGGTTGAACATGAGAGGTAATGTTGTGTTTGTTATGATTGTACATTGTGATTATTGCAAAACGTTCATTTTATTTTAATTCAAAATGACAATCACAACAACACATCATAGAGATCCTCTCATGTTCATATGAAACATGAGACGGATCCTTTAGATTCTCGAACAAGTTTTTTAATCTTTTTAAAACAAGCACAAGAGATGCGACTACCGACCACCCGCCATTCTTCTCGCTCTCCCCTTATATTGCTACGAACCCGATACATAAATACTTTTTAGCGTAATATGAGGAGGGCTTCTAAGGGTTAATACTGGGGTGGAGATTCCATTGATTCAAACAATGCTTGTTTAAGGGCCTGAATTTTTTAGGGTGATGGTTCCCGAATGTTGCCAAGTTGGTCCCTATCACAGTACCCCACAGGTGCTCCTTACAACCTATATACTACCTTAACTTTCTGTACAACCTCTGTGAGGAGAATAACAACAGGAATCTATGGTTCCTCAGCCTAGATCTCCTACTCAGACCCCTGTAGCATATGAGGCTGCTTCCACAGGTGTGGATGTCAGACTTGGAGGGGCTACCACTACTGTCACTGGCTTAGAAGTAGGACAGGGTAGTGGTAACATTGATAAGACCCCTACCATGCCTCATGATTCACCTCTCCCAAGAGTTAACACACTTGGAAGTGATGAGGGCAGTATGAAACTACAAGAATTGATGGCTCTATGTACAAAATTGTAAAACAAAGTGGAGAGCTTGGAGACAGATTTGAAATAGACAAAATAAATTTATAGTACTGCTTTTACCAAACTTATCAAAAAGGCAAAGAAATTGGAAAAAATTGTCAAAACCAGTCAAGCTAGAAGGAAGGCCAGAATTGTTGTATCTTATGTATGGAGAAGATTTGGACGATCCTTCTTAAACTGGGAGAAAGATAAGTGAAATTACCAAGGATCATGATATTCTCTTTGGATCTACAACTGATGCAGAGGTTCAGGGGTAGGCAAAAAGCATGAATATGGGTATTCTGATTTGTGGTTCAAGCGCTTGCAACTGAAGTGTTTTATACTGCTGAAAAAGGAGATAGTACTGCTGAGCCAGTTTCCACTTGTGAAAGTCTAAAGAATCATTGTAAGGTCAGATTGTTTAGATCTATATCTAGAAAAAATAACAATGAACATGAAAGAATGCATAGCAGAAATAGCATAATGAACAAAAGGTATCTTCTAGCAGGTTTTTTCATTCATATTATTTACTGTTCGCCTCTCACTATCTCTACTAGATGAATCAATTCTTGGAACGGACTTACTCTAGTATGTACATGGATCGAATGAAATAATATATGTCTTGGGCTATAACATCTATAATTCTAGGAGTATTTTACAATGAACCACATGCTCTAGAACACACAATCAAACTAATGAACTTGGGGCTAAAACATATGCTAGCATCTACATCTTCATGTGGGATGTGTAAACCCACACACACACGTTTTACACCTTTGGTGCACATACACACTTTTTGCACACCTAAAACAATATGCCTGGACATCCTTTTATAGCATAAGGAGTCAAGGCTTACATGGAAATTAATAAAAGATATTAATGAGAGAATCAATTAATTATTCATCTTTGTCTTTTACCAAATCTGATAGAATCCTCCAATTCTTATCTTTTGTATAATTCTTCAATTACAACCTTGGTCCTTTTTGTTTCCATCTTGTTTCATTCTTGTTTTGTCTTATCAACTCAAATATAATTCCCAACAATCTTCCCCTAGTTGATAATGACAAAACCAAATAAGCACACACTTCCCCTGAAGTTAATATACGAATGAAAACTTCCCCTTAAGCTACCAAGGATCTACAAGTTGCAAATCATTAAATCTTCTTCCCCTTTTTGTCAATATCAAATAGAGGACATATAAATATAAGCAACTTTGATCTTGACCACTACAAACCAATATCACACTTCTAATCCAAGCCTTCTAACTCCTTAAATTACCCACCATTAAGCACAATAAGAAAAATGAACTTAAGTAGTAGCAACTCACACTAGCAGTAGTAATAATGACTAGCAGTAGTAAAAACCTTTACCTTAATGATACATGTAAATGATTAAATATTTTAACAATAAGCTTCCCCTGAAACCCATATGTTAACCATTTCTTGAATCTTCAATTCTGTAGGCTCTATGTAATGATTACTGATGAAGAAAACTAAGTATAACGAACTTGATTCTGAAGTAGAATAACCCAAACTTGTGTCTTATATCTTGTACTATCCACATGACTTTGAACTTATAAATAAATCTATGAAATATAAGTAGATCGCAACCTCTTGACAAAAATCCTCATCTTCTATGAGACACATAACCAAAGTGATAACAAATGTGAGCATTGAGTACCATAAGAAAAATCATACACCTTTGCTAGATTTATCAAGTCTTCGTCACATCGTTTCTAAGCACGAGCAAGTTACTTCTAAATGTTGTAAGCCATTTGAGATATGATAAACACAAACCTGTGAAACTTCACTTCAACTCCAAATAAGTGATACTTAACCTTCTTCATAACCAATTAAACCAATAAATATGAGCCTTTTTAAATTTTAAGAACATTTAAACCATACAAGAACCAAAAAGTAGAATAAAAAACAAATAACCTTCAAAAACTGTTAGTTCTATTTGAGATCCTTTTATGTGTGTGTTGTCCGATATCGGATTAAACTAGCAGTATTAACATTCTTCTTTGTCTGATATATGACATAACTAGCAGTACTATGCAACAGTATTAACATAAAGCTAACAGTATTAACTTTATTTGTAGCAGTACAAAGTATTCACGCAGCGAAATTAACTTCCCTTTAATGCTAGCAGTAGAAACTCTTTAAATTCGAGCAGTATTAAGTAGTATTCCAGCATCACTTAACAAATACCATGTTTCTTTGCATACCAAGCTTTAACCTACTATACTACCTTCATTATCAAGCAGCATTAAGATCACACAGCAGCATTAACAATCATATTGGTAGTACTAAGTAAATATGAGCAATATTAATAGCTAAACTTACTATTGCTCATGAACTAGCAGTATCAACATGCTCTAAACTCAATCTCATCATATACTACCCAATCACGAAACATAATTCAATCTGCTAATAACCATAAACCTGCTGTAGCAACCACCAAACAAATCCAAAACCCTAACCTGCTGCTCCTCAAACGAAACGTACCTGTTGCTTATTTCTTTACCAATGCATAACCAAAACTGTTTGACCATATTCGGGTTTAATGAAAAACCCTAGTTTTCACCATCTCGACTTGCATCAATAATAATCATAGTCGTCTTTTTTTTAAGTATAAAGACGACGCTTTAAAGTGTCACGAAAACCCTAAAATCACCAAAATCGCCCATAACTTCCAAAACAGAAAATCATACCTTCTTTTTCCTTCATAGCACGACATCAACAAACCTTGTAGTTCCTAGATCAAGAGCCACGAGGCTTTGATACCAATTGTTGTCTGATATCTCCAACCAACCAATAACTAAAACTCATCTATGTCTGATATTGGACATAACTGGTAGTAGTAACTGCTTTCCAATAGCAGTACTAAAATGCAACGAGCAGTATAAACTTTTTAACATAAATCTGCTTTCTCACTTCCAATAGCAATATTAACAACATGTTAACCGTGAACACACTTCCAAAAATTTCACCACGTGTTAATACCAAACTTTAATTACACTTTGTTAACCTTCTGATGTGATACAATCGTCAAAATAAAATCACATTTAAGCCCAATCGACTTGGTAGCATAAACTATTAGCAGCCATGAAATAGTACAACCTAATATTTGATCCTAAGCAGTAGTAAAACGTTGGTAGTAGAAAGATGTAACTGGCAATACTAATATGTTCAAACAGTTTTAACCTTTTATTTTAGTAGTTGTAACTTACTATGGCAGTATTAACTTGAATCTAAGCAGTACTAAGTTACCTTGTGTCGTCCTTGGAAGTACAAATCATCCTATGGCAGCACTAATAACATGTGGCATCACTTTAACAATAAATGAGTAGCATTAAGCTAACCATTCGCCACTAACATCAGTCAAACTTTTACTACCAGTAATAACATTGTAGAGTTACTTTTAATCGTTCTAATGATCAACTCATCAGAACCTCTCCATAACGATTAGAATTAAGGTTTTTATGCTGCATCTTCTTCAAACCATGACATAAACACAGCAACATCATTCACACTAGGATGATCTTGCATCTGTACGCCTTGTGTCTTCATTGAATTAAGGTTTATGTCAAACCCTAATCATCATTATTGAAGCTTCTTCTTTTTTGTGTCACCAAAAACTAAACATAGCAACCGATTTAGTATAAAACCCTAAATTAAGTTTTCGTTAAAACCTTGAAACCTTGTCACAAACTCCAATCTGTTTTGACACTTTCTTTTACACTTGATGCCCTTGTCGAATCTGATATTGAAACAAAAACAACCTAGGGTTTGCTAAAAAAACCTTAATTTCACCAATTTTGACCTAAAGAATAAACATAAAATAACACCATTAGAAACATGTATTAACTGGGCGTTATCAATTCCCTCCACACTTAGCTTATTGCTTTGCCCTCTAGCAATGGCAGTGGAAAAAAAACAAAATCATATTTCGTGACGTTGAGATAATTTGTATTTAAGAGATTTTGCATATTAGATAATTATTTCAGGCATAGACAAATAACATATCATCTCACATAGGATAGTGTTTGATTTTAAATTCACTCAGTCCAACTCTTGATATGGTTTAAATATGATTTTTGTGAAGAACACCAATTGCACAGACATAATCAGACATCTACCATAGGCTTTTACTTAACACATAAAACCTGACCGAAGGGTGGAACTTGGTACTAGAGAGGACCACTCTTCATGCCCGAACATAACCTTTAAATTCTTTGAACATTATTACGTCATATAGAAACCTTTTTTTGTAATTTTTTTATGATTACAACTAAGGCTTAGCACAGGACTTTCTTCATTCAACTTTCAGATATTTCAGTAACATAGCATTAAAAGGAGCGCTTGCGAGAATAAGAACTTTGCGAGATACATTTCATGTGATAGGCTTTGGTCTAGTAAATGATGATTAAGCACAAGTTCTAGAGCATCTAAATTACCGACTCTCTCAAATATAATTTTTAACCAATACCAATATTCCAGAAAAGGTGACACAGACCATACGTACACATCCGTAACGACGGAATAGACACATATGACTGCAATCAAACCTTAACTCGAACACGCTAAAGGCATCAATTATCTTAGGTACCAAAGGTGGATACCCGAATATTTTTAAGGCTTAGGTAATCACAATTCAGTGGACTAAGGTGTTCTAGCTATAATGTCAATCCGGTTGGACTTGCCTTACTAAGAGCATTTTTTAATTTCAAAACATATAAAATATTTGTTAGAAATTTTTTAATAGGGCAAACATAGAGGGATATGATTAATTTTTCCAATTTGGCTCCCTCTACACTTAAGTTGAACATTGCCCTCAATGTGATAACTGATAATAAAGATAAAATAAGGAAAATTAAAGAAAAACGGTACTTCCCAAGGCATAGAGAAATGCATAGCTGTAAGCTAATCTTGAGCATACGTCGTAATTTTCTACATTATTTAAGCTAGAGTACCTGCTTAAAGAGTAAACAAAAGCACACAAAGAGAAAATATTTTGTTGAATTAAAAAAAAAATAGTTAAAAATATTTGTAGAAAGAATGGAGGAGGAACTCTCCCACACTTAAGTGAAAAGCGACAGGTTGCCTCCGAGAAAGCGCTTAATTTTTAAAAGAGTCGTTAGCTAGACTCGTATTTGGGGGGGCTGTTGTTTGGGAATAAGGAATTCTGCTATCCCAATTGGGTCATTATCTTCTTCGTGATTAGTTTTGAGTCGGTGGCCTTGACTATGAACGTTGTATGGCAGTAGTCTTCCATCTTTCCATAAAGTTCAACATATCCGGATGGATATTGATGTTTCACTACATAAGGTCCCAACCATCGAGATCTAAGTTTCGGTTGTTTAAATTTGTACTTTGAGTGAAAAAGTAGGACTTTATTTCCTTGCTTGAATTCCTTTCTCATTCGTAATTTTCTGTCATGCCAGACTTTGGTTCTTTCCTTGTATAGACGAGAGTTTTCATATGCTTGGTATCTAAGTTCGTCTAACTCGTGCAATTGGAACATTCTTTTCTCACCAGCAGCGATTAAATCTGGGTTGCAATTCTTCAGTGCCCAGTATGCACGGTGTTCAATTTCAAATGGTAAATGGCAGTTCTTTCCATATATTAGTTTGTATGGTGTGGTACCGGTAGGTGTTTTGTAGGCAGTGCGAAAAGCCCACAGAGCATCATCAAGTTTTCTTGACCAAATAGCAGGATTGTCTTTAATAGTTTTTTCAAGAATTCTTTTAAGAGCCATGTTCGTGTTTTTAACTTGACCACTGGTTTGAGGGTGATAAGATGTAGAGAAATGGTGATTAACTCCATATCTTTTCATGGTTTTTTCCATTATTTTGTTACAGAAGTGGGTACCACCTCGGTAGCAATGGATTAGAGCTTATGGAGCATTCTGAAACGGCAAAATAGTTTCTTTCTTTAGAAAGGTGATTTACTACTCGGAGCGTCAATTGGATGGTAAAGCTTTAGCTTTCGGCCCATTAGATACGTAATCTATGGCACTAGAATGTATACAAACTATATGATTTTGGGAACGTTCCCATAAAGTCGATACCACCATATGCTAAAAATTTCACATACTAAGAATTCCTCCTTTGTCTTTTAAGTCCTTCATCTTTTATATGTTTTGTCTTATCAACTCAAATATAATTCCCAACAATGATTGTTGGCTAGTAAAATCCTGAATCAGGGACTTTTTTAGCAGTAATGTTTGGTCCATAATGTCCACCTCTTGGTCTGTGGTAAAATTTATCAAAAATGGTTTGGGTTTCTGGTCCAGATATACATACTCTGAAAAGGTAAGGTTCCTCCCAAAAGTAGTGTTTGAGGTCAGAGAAAAATTTATTCTTTTGTTGATATGTTATCCATTTTGGTATAATATTACCAACTAGGTAGTTTGCAAAGTCTGCGAACCACGGTTCATCTTTGGTGTTGATTTCCATAAGATTTTCTCCAGGAAAGTTATCATCGACTTTACTATCATCGCTTGTCTCATTGTTTTCAAGTCGGGATAAGTGATCGGCTGTAACATTTTTGGTACCTTTTCTATCTTTGATTTCTGTGTCGAATTCTTATTGAGCGGAATTGAGGGTTTTGCTTACGAAGTAGATCGGGTGAAAGTTTTTACCATCTTTTTGACCTAAGACGGCTCCTACAGCGAAATCACTTGCATCATACATAAGTTCAAACGAAAGATTCCAATTCAGACTTACGATCACAGGAGTACATATGAGTCTCTCTTTGAATGATTCAAAAGCTTTTTTACATTCATCGTCGAATTCAAATGGAGTATCTTTTTCGAGCAGTTTAGTTATAGGTCGAGCAATTTTCGAGAAGTCTTTAATGAAATGCCAGTAAAAACCGGTATGTCCGAGAAAGCTTCTAACACCTTTGATATTAGAAGGGGGTTAAAGTTTGGAGATCACATCGATTTTTGCTTTGTCGACTTCAAGTCTTGCACTGGACACCTTGTGTCCTAGCACAATTTCTTCTTTGACCATGAAATGACATTTTTCCTAGTTTAGGACGAGATGAGCATTTTTACAAGGTTGTTTAGGCATGTGTCGAAAGAGTTTCCAAAGACGGAGAAATCGTTCATAAATACTTTATATGATTCTTCGATCATATCGTGAAAGATTGCCAACATACACCTTTGAAATGTGGCAGGAGCATTACATAGCCCGAAGGCATTTGCCTATAAGTGTATGTGCCGAAAGGATACGTGAATGTTGTTTTTTCTTGATCATTAGGATCGATAGGAATTTGAAAATACCGAGAAAAACCATCGAGGAAACAGAAATATTTATTTCCTGCGAGTCTTTCTAGCATTTGATCCATAAATGGTAAAGGAAAATGATCCTTTGCGGTTGCTTCATTGAGTTTATGATAATTGATGCATACTCGCCAACCTGTAATGGTTCTAGTTAGAGCAAGTTCATCATTTTTGTTGGTGACAACTGTAATACCACCTTTCTTTGGTACACAATGGATAGGACTAAACCAAGGACTATCGGCAATTGGATAAATTATACTGGTATCCAAGAGTTTTATGATTTCTTTTTTGATAACTTCCTGCATGTTCGGATTTAACATTCTTTGTTTTTGGACAACGGGTTTCTTATCATCCAGAAGTTGTATCTTGTGTTTGCAAAATGATGGGCAAATACCAGGAATATCTATTGTTTTCCAAGCAAAGGCTTGCTTGTGCTTTTTAAGGACTTATATGAGTTTGTTTTTCTTTTCTTTGGATAGCTGAGATGATATGATAACAGGAAAAAAGAGGGTTCTACCAGGAATACATATTCCAGATTATCAGGAAGGGGTTTAAGTTCAAGATCCATAGGAGGTTCTTCGAGAAGGGTTCCTTCAATGGAATGAAGAATTTTACTACCTTCATCTAGAAGAGCGTCGAAATCTTCTTCTAATATTTCCTCGATGACATCGATACTGAAACAGGTATCATCATTTGAATAGGAGTGTTTCATTGCAGAATCGATATTGAAAATCATTCGTTCAGTTCCAACTCCAAGGTTGAGTTATTCTGTTTAACTTGAATTACTGCATCAGCAGTATGAAGAAATGGTCGTCCCAAAATGAGTGGAACTTTACTATCTTCTTTCATTTCGAGAATAACAAAATCAGCAAGAAAGGTGAATTTACCAACTTTAACAAGCATATTTTCAACTATTCCAACAGGGTATTGGAATGATCTGTCGGCTAATCTTACGCTCATTTTAGTAGGATTAAGATTTTTGAGAGATAATTTGGCATATAGTGAATATGGTATAAGGTTAATGCTAGCACCAAGGTTGGCTAAGGCATTGCAGGAGAAAGTTTTGTTGAAATTACATCGAATAAGAAAACTTCCGGGGTTTCCGAGTTTAGGTGGAACTTTGTTTTCGATCATCGCTGAACTTTCATCGCTTAAGAAAGCGGCAAAAATTTGTTTGATTTTATGTTTGTTGCTTATGAGTTCCTTGAGAAATTTTCCATAATTAGGCATTCCGGCCAAGACATCGATAAGAGGTACATTGATTCGAACTGCTCGGATTACGTCGAGAAATTTTCCGTATTGAGCTTCCATTTTTTCTTTCCTTAGACGTTGAGGATACGGGATTTTTGGTTTGTATGGTTTGGGTAATGTAGTTTCCTTGACTGGTTTTGGATTTTGAATTTTCGGTTGTGGTGTAGGTTCTTTGTCTTCTTCATCGCTATCATCGAAATTGATAGGGTTTTCAGAATTGGTTTGTTGATCATTTGAGTTTACTGGTGGGTTGTAGGATTTACCACTTCTTGTGAATACGGCATTCACATGCTCATTGTGAGATTGTGGTAGTTGGTAGGCTTTGGAATTGTGTCCTTTTAGGTTTGGTTGAGTGTTATTATGAAGAGATCTAAAGGGTCAACCAGATTGCTTGTCAGCAAGTCTGTCAAACTTGGTTTCAAGATTTTAAAATGAAGCTTGATGATTTTTGGCTACGGTTTCGAGTTGAGTTTTAAGATCTATGAATGTTTCTTTGAAGAAAGCGTTGGTCGATTGATGAGATTTCATGAAATCATTGAATTGTTTTTGAAGATCATATGGTTTATCATCAGTATTGGATCGGTAGTTGTCTCGATTGTAAGTACTTTGTTCGTTTGAATGCCAATTATCATGATTCGAGTCTCGGTCGCGGTAATCATTGTAAAAACGAGTCTTACGAAAAGTTTGCATGAATTTAGCTTCCTCCTCACGGGACATAGGTATATCATCTTCATCAAGATCAGGTTTTTTTTAGCATGGGTTTGGAGTTCTTTATACTGAGCATCCATTTTCAGGGTTATGGCATCCATTCGGGCCATAATTCTGTCAGTATTAGAATTATTGATGCCTTCATCGACGAAAGCAATGGTTTTCTTAAGAGATGATTTGGTTTTTTGATTTTTAGCCCAGTCGATCTTTAGTAAGACCTTGTCTTCCAAAAGCTAATAAGCCTGATTTAGTGTTTATAGTGGAAAAGACCTTCAGCTGCGGCATTCAGAACTTCTTGAGTGAGATTTTGATAATGTTGCCTTTGGACAGATTGTGACCATGACAGTTTCAGAGCATTTCCTTTATACGAAGCCAAGCGTCGGTTAGAGATTCATTCTCGTGTTGAGAGAAAGCTCAGATTTCTCCGAGGAGTCAGTCAAAAAGAGATGGGGGAAAGAATCGGCTAATGAAAGTGGTTCGGATTTCATCCTATGTTTCGATAGTTCCTTCGTTGAGTTTGTCCAACCATGTTTTTGCTTCCCTAGTAAGGGATAGGGGAAACATCATTAAGCAAACGACTTCATTTTTGGTATCTCTGTATTTAAACATATCGTAGATTCCGAGGAATTTGTAAATGTGTTTATGAGGATCGGTTTTGGTTCTTCCATCAAATTGGTTTCCTTTGACAAGGGTCAAATGGTTACCTTTGATAGCAAATTCGTTAGCGGTTTCAAGAATAGTGATTGCAGAACCGGGAGTCGGAGTAACAACACAGTCAGCATCCCATATAGGTTCATCATCTATTGGGTAAAGATTTTCAAGAGTAACTAGAAAGTGACGGAAGTGGTTGATGTCGAGAATTGGCAGATAGACAATTCTCGGGTTTTTAGATGGATTGTTTCTTTGATCGAATGGAACTCTTTTGTTTCGTCGACGACGTCTTCGATTCAGAGTACGTTCAGGTTCAAGTAATGGTTCAACAAGTTCAGAATTGGAAGCACGTGTATGCATCCAAAGGAGAATTTTTTTGGGTCTGTTTGCCAAAAAACTGTACGGCAATTTGACAAAGAAGGAGAGTTAAAGAGATTTTCCAGAGTTTGACTACAGAACAGCTAAGAAATCCTCAGCAATGGCCCCAAAAACTTTGATGTGTTTCTAAAGCTTTAAATTTATAAGACTGAAAATACCGGACAATTATATGGAAACACACGGGTAAAAGTATAACCCACGTATGCA
>BQNB010108761.1:0-22893 GCA_026074375.1 Tanacetum coccineum | reverse complement strand
GGGTAAATGTGTTTTGATTATGGGTTGTGGATTTTGTTTATTTATGATTGAAAATAAAACAATGGGTCAAAAGTATTTGTGGCACTCAACATGTAAAGTTGTCTATTTTAACAAGTCGTAACAAGTAATCAACTGACCAACGGGCATTTGGTCCAATGGTATGGAGGTTTTACCCTCCTAGGCAAGGTCTCATGTTCGAGTCTTGTCAAGGGCGATAGGGGTTTCCTCCCGCGTGTGTAAAGGGAAGGGTGCCATTGCCTTCTCGGCTGGACCCAACCTGGTTGTGTGGGCTCGCTACGCCTTCTGAGCTAGGGGCCATGTAGCCACAAATTGCCGTTCCAAAAAAAAAAAGTACTATGAGTTATGTAAGAGCACTAGTGACCGAAAATGATCTGAGTGTGTTCCATTTATCCTTCAAACTCCTTTCCTTGAGGTGCCCAACATACTTGTATAGTAATTACAACTAACATACCTTATAAAAGAGCAACTTCAACGCTTATGCTCTTACTAGGATGCTTTGTACAAAAATATGTAACATTCTTGTAACTTGTGCAATAGAATTAGAAGATGTACCCTAAATCGCCGAGGCTAATTGGCTAGTTACTTGAATTACTGAATGGGGAATTATATCATTAGTACTTCCAAGGGTACGGTTGGTGCTGGGAGCCTGGGATAGACCATGGGTCATTGGCATCAACCAGTTGTCTTGGTGGGGGCATGTAACTCAAGTCGAGCACCCTCAAGCATTTTACCTTGTAAACCTCCCCTCATTCTCCCATATGGCATTGCATCTTCACTTGGTTCCGGAAGCCTTGTTGGTGACACCGGTCTATCAAGCGAAGCTGGAGTCGCAGATGGAGCTGGAGTTGGGAGCAGGAACCGACTCACAAAGAGTGAAGATTTTTCGTTGTTTCCTTCCTTTCCTATGCTTCTTACCAAGGCCCTGTATACACATAGCAAAGAAGGCGACTAAAATCTAGTATGAAGACGTATAAACTGATGTAAACATGAATATGACCACATACAAATATACAAGTATATATCTAATATTTGAAAGTTATCGATGCAACATGCTAAAATACATAATTTATCATATATAAGAACTAATATGTAGCTGCAGAAACGTATCAGATAATAATGGATAATATCAGATATCTTTACACCCTAATTTGCCGTTTGGTGTCTGGTGGGAGAGGCATGAAAGATTGCAGCAATTTGTTCAATTTGCCGATTTTAAAACCCGATTACCTATTTGTGCATGTTACCAATCATTCATTTTATTGATATATATCCATTATATTCAGCGGTGTTTTCAACACTTTGCTACAACTCAGAAATTTAAGTAAAAACGTGAAGAAAAAAAACCAATGGAGCATAAGCAAATAAATAAGCAATCCCAAACACCCTCTATCAATTCAAATTACTCAAAATTCAAGAATATAGATTGAAGTACCAGTGAATCATCTATAGCCTTGGGGACTGTCTGAGGTACCACCTTGGTCAAGGAATCGACTTGAGGTTGCTCCTTAGTGGCAAGAGTAGAGGGATACTCCACATTTATCACCATCTCTGAAAGCGGGTTATCTTCATTTAGGCTTTCTTTAGTAGCATTTGACCACGAACCTTCCATCACAACTTTTGGCAGCATGTTCAAAATTTCTCAACCCGAACCAAATAACACGACACCTGAACCGACGAACACCGCTACTGGTCCATACCCGATTGATGTCTGAAAGGGCCAAAAATAAAAGGATAGCACAAACAGTCACATTGTACACTCTTTACAGTAAGTCGGGTACTCAAGTTGGTGGTCACATATTACAGCTCCAACAATTAAGAGCATAACTGCAAGAAACAAAAGTCTCAGTTGACTACGAGTCAAAGGTCGAAAACAAGAATTGTGTCACGTACACGGCGGTTGTTTAGTATCCAATATTTTGCACTGGTTTTCAGCCTGTTGTGGATGCTATTGAACTCTCTGTCATTCGTTACTATTGGATGTTAATTTACAAGCCAGTCTCTAATGATCATGGTTGGGTCGTGGAAGTACCGGGTCATTTGCACCTTGACAGATAGTTTACCATGAAAAGTGAAATGCTGGGAAGAGTTGTGCTGTTCAAACCAATCACGATCCCCTGGATTGTTCATATGCACTATGGAAATTGGCAACTATAGCTACTTAAGTCCACGTAAACCAATTTACGTGGTACATTACGGTTTCGACATCAGTGAACTTAACTAGAAAAAATCTAATTTACGAGTTAGATTACGGGTCGCTATTGTTAGGATAAGCCCCATAACCCAAAAATGCTTTCATATTAGACCAGGTAAAACATCGGGCACAACAAAAAAACTGATTCTGTAATTGTAAGGTTTCAAAACAACAGCAATATCTAATTCCAGAATCACAAAAATTTCTATGAGAAACAAATGTTAGATAATAACTGCAGCGAAAACATAATAAGCCACGAGAGATACCAACTATTGTTGGATCGTTAAGTAGTTACAATCATTTTATATTTTCCAAGAGACTTGAGCATACAATGAGTAGGTTGACATGAATCATAAAAGTGTACGACTGGTTTTCGTATCTAATGTTAGATTTATAACAATGAGTAGGTTGACAGAGTGGTAATTTACTATGGAAATGAAATGCCGGGTAGACTTGTGCTGCTCATACCAAGCACTGTCCCTATACGAGGTAGATTACAGGACTTCTCTATAGTCCAAACCCATGAACTTAACTTAAAAACAATGTACTTGAGATAGGATGCAACTTGTACTTATAAAAAAACAAATAACCTTAGAGACGCTACTGTTAGGATAAACCCCATAACCAAAAACATTTTCATTCAGACCATGTTATACATCTTGAACAACAACAAAAAATTATTTTGTAACGTAAATATTCCAAGCAACAGCAATATCCGTTCCAAACTCACATAAATTTCTATGCGAATCGAATGTTAGATAATAACAAACACCAAAACACAATAAGCCTTGAGAGTTACCAACTATTTCTGGATCGTTAAGTAGTTCAATAGACAAGAGAATTCAGAATAGTAGAGGAAAACTTGTGTTGAGGGAATATCTAAAATAGTTTTACTTAAGTTACAATCAAATATGTTTTCCAAAAGACTTGGGCATACAATAAGTAAGTACTGGTACAGTAAGAGCTTGATTGCATTGCAGCCTCCCTAGTGGCACTCAACTGATGCAAGCATTGTTGGCCGCAGTTTCTACTTTCTGTTATGTCATTTTACACTTTGGGATTGTATAGTTGGGAGATTGTGTATTTTGTCCGCCAACATGCTATACTTACGGGTTTAATATATTAAAACTTTGTATCCTTAACAATAAATATTCTATAGAAAAACTCATGACTTTTTCCAAACATCACCTAACTACTACTAATGCCTCTAATCCGGAGTTAAAGTACACGAATACACACATAAGCATTTACACGTTCAAATGTTGCAATCAATGACTGATAAACTCATGTTTGTATTCACAGATTATTCAAAATAGACCCAAGCAAAACGAGAGGAGAATGTAACGAAGCAAAGGACGCTAACAAGATTTCAACATGTAATGAACATCTAAAAGGCTAGTTCATCGTTAATTACACGGACAATAAGACATCTAGTGTGTAAAGGACATTCCCCATTCTAAAAAACCATCAAAAATAAGGAGCACAAGTAACAGTATCCATGGAATCATAAAAATCACATTAAACTTGATAATACCGATTTCCCTTACCTTTCTACAAATCACATATTTGAAATATATGTAGCATATACTACATCTACAATAGACGAAACACTAAAATAGATGAAAGTGATTTTTCCACGCCTTAGCTACATTATAGGCCCCTCCGTCAACTTGTACTTTGTAAATCCACATCTTAAAATGTGGCCTTCATCATTTTGATCAACTATCGTCACAATATATAAGTACATCCGAGTGATCAAGCAAAAATAGCGATTCCTTGTAAGAGCCCATGAAGAATGAGCCATATTCTCCAGAAATCTCAAGATACTTGATTTGTTGTTGAAAGATAATAGAAATTGATATCGATTGAATTGATTTCATGTTATTTATAATAGAACATAGCTTTGGGAATAAGCTAATGGACCTCAAGCCCACAATGGCTTGGGCCAATAATTTATGCGTCTAACACTCCCCCGCAGTTTGAACGTGGTCTTCGATACGGACAAACTGGATGCATGTTGAAGCCGATTCTTCTTCTCTTTTTCTTCTTTGTTGCTCGTTTGCACGGAGATTGACTTGTATTTGACGACATAATTGTATATATTGCTTCGCAGTTTCCTCCATTTTTTATGACGTTTGCTATTTTTTTTACGTCACGGCTTATTTTGCCTTTAGGAGGGAGCGATAATTTGTTGGAAAACTTTTGTTGTCAACGACAATGATCTTCGACAACGAAAACAATCAGATGAGAAAAAAAGGGTTTATCTAGGCAACTCAACAATTTTTTTTTGTGTTTTGACGGCTAAGGTTTAGGGTTTATGCATTGAATACGAAAAGTAAAATCCTAAATTAATAAAAACAATAAAGCGGAAAAAAAGCGAGATCCCTCCGGATCACCGACAAATAGCCGATGACCGGAGGATAGCAATTTTTATTGATGGATCTTACCTAGAGCTGTGATACCATGAAAGATGTGATATATTGATTGAATGAATTACATAAGAGATAACATATCTATTTATAATAAATAGATAGTTTTATTAATAAGCAACATCAAACCTAACCCTAATGGACCACAAGCCCACAATCGGGCGTGGGCCACTTATTCGTCTAACACTCCCCCGTACTTTGAACGGGAGTCTTTCGGACGTACAAACTGGATAAAATGTTGAAATCGCCTTATTCTTCTCTTCTTCTTTCTTTCTTCTCTTCTCCGTTGATCGTTTGCACGCAGATAGACTAGTATTTGAAAACATAATTGTATATTGCTTCGCGGATTCTTTCATTTTTTGACTTTTTTTACGTCATTGCTTACTTTGCCTTTAGGAGGGAGCGCAATTTGGTGGTCAACTTTGTTGTCAACGACAATGATCTTCGACAATGAAAACAATTAGATGAGGGAGAAAAAAAAGTTGATCGAAGACAACTCAACATATTTTGTGTGTTTTGACGGTTAGGGTGTAGGGTTTATGAATAAAATACAAATATAAAATCATAAATAAATAAAAACAATAAATCGAATAAAATGGGATCCCTCCGGATCACCGGCAAGTAGCCGATGACCGGAGAATAGCAATTTTTATTGATGGATTTTACCTAGAGTTGTGATATATTGTTAGTCTAACAGTTGTGAGCAGGGGTCATAAACTCTTAGTGTGGTCGACTGTGTATCCATCCTTCCAGTTTCAAATATAGGTTCACCATTCTTCCTAAACCCCAATATATTATAATCTGATGTGCGAATTGAGAATGAGAATAAAATTCCTGAAAGATGAATCACGCTCCATGACCCATACACCACACCAAAATGCTCCCTCGACATCAATGATGGAACCGGTAACGAAGCCAGGATTTAGTATATGGGTGGGCCAAATAGTACCATAGCGATTTACCATTAGAGTATCATTACTTTCGCGAACGGCATAATTTTAATCTCAAACTGAACTAGTGATGTAAAAAAACAAATGGAACAACGACTTTACATGCGTATGAGAAAAATGTATAAGATGTGAGCATAAAAAAATCTTTTAGACTAACTAATACTTTCAAGCTTATATAAATTAGAAGTTATAACAGTATTATATAATCAGAATGTTAAATTTCTCATTATAATATTCTTGCCACTGTTCGTCCTTTCCTCATAGTCATATGTCAATTAAAATAAAAGACTATATAAGCTAGTTCTTCTAAATGGGATGGGCCATACTAAGTTTTCTTGGACAAATTTATATATAATACTACCTAATATACGGTAGTAAGTAGAATAAATGGGTGGGCCTTGGCCAACCCTCCCATAAACGTAGCTCCGTCCCCGGATGGAACCATATCTCACATGTTATAATTAAGACTTCAACCTGCAACAATTCGGTTGGAGAGAGCTTCACACATAACATGTGTTACCATTAAAACACCAGCCCTTTGACGAATCGAACATGTATTATTTTTCTTTTTGAATTACGAAATAAACCAATAGGCGATTGCATACTTGCATATACCATGAGTCCATACGTGATGATTTTTAAACCAAGACATTGTTCTCATTTTGCTTGTTGCCACCCTCTTGAAAACATCAAAAGCTTATATTGAATCAACGTAAACCGTCAATATGATGTCCTAAAAATAAATGATTGAATTAGTTGCCTAAGATATTAATTTAAGTATTCATCCATAAAGTTAGGATCTGAGAATAATTATTAAAATGAGAAGGATGAAAAATAACTAAAATCACATATTTTAAATGCACTTATAAATATGAATGTATCTTCCTTCAAATTCTCTTTTTATTTGAAATATGTAGTTAGAATTACTTCATATCTTTCTCATTTTAATTATTAATATATATCCAACCTATCACCCTATACATAGATGAGCTGATATATAATTTGACGAAATGCTGACAATAGCTCATAAAGTTATTGTTAACAACCAAATCTTCATAAAATGTGTTGAGTATAAAGACATAATTAGAGACAACCTTCATATTTTTCCCAAACATAATTGATATTGTTTTAACATGAGTCTCAATAATTAGTGTAAACTTGTGTAATTTTCATAATGGAATAATGAGTGTTAATTCAACATATATAATGCTATTGATCAAAGAGGCTTGGCCCAATACCAACTATGCTATACTAAATACTAGCTCACTAACAGCCCCCCACATTTGGAGCGGAAGAACGCAGAACGCTCAAATTGTTTTGAATTCATCAATCAGTGCGAACGAAAGATCCTTAGTGAAAATGTCGGCATACAGATAGCGCGAAGAAACATGCAAAACGCGGACATGTCCTCTAGCAACCTGATCCCGAACAAAGTGAATGTCAATCCTGATATGTTTCGTGCGTTGATGTTGCACGAGATTGGAAGATAAATAAACCACATTGACATTATCGCAGTAAACAATAGTGGCAAAATGTAGAGGAGAATGAAGCTCTTGTTATGTTGAGATTGTTGAGAAAAGTGACACCGGACTAAAGCAAAACTGCAACTAAAATATGAAATGAAATAAAAGATGACACACGGATTTAACGTGGAAAACCCAAATAGGGTAAAAACCACGGGCAAGGAAAGATACGTTTCACTATGATGGAAATTAGGAGTCTTACTTGCATATCTAAGTACTTGCTTACTAGTTCATGTGACTCACATTAGCAATAATGTGTAGATATTCAAATAAATGGAAAGATAAATTGCAATTACTTTACTAGTGATCTTAGGAACTACCTCATAATGTTGGCCAGATCCATTATTTAGTGGAGTAATGCATTTATCACTGGAAATGACTCATACTTGAGAATATTGTTCAACTTCAGTGGGAGTAATGAAGTTTGTTTACTCATAGACATATTACTTTATTTCTGGCTAGGATTGAAATAATAAATTACTTTCCAAGAGTGAAACATCTTCATTTAGTAAAGAATCACCATGTATTATCTTAGATAACTTGTTGCCTTTGAGATGCCGCTTCCGTTAAATGTTATCTTTGATAGTTATGCACGATTCCTTATTAATAGATGGAGTTCTATATATTCACTAGTTATGAGCTTGACACTGCTATATTGTTAATACAAGCAAACTAACTAGTGTGGTGTTGTTTTATGCAAAGAAGTTATACCCTGCACAAGTAGAAGAAAACTTTATTGTGTGCAAGGAACAACTTAAACAATATGACTAATGGTTTCTTAACTGCAAAGTAAGAAAACCATCACTCTACTAGGACTCCTACACATTTAATGTATGTAGCCCTATTAAGAGAATATGTCAAGATAAAAAGGTAAGCTACATGATTATGTTTTCTTGGAAATCATAAACATGGAGTTTGAAATTAACTTGAACTTATGATTAATTTACTTTAGTTTAATAGTTATGTCTTCTTGTTAAAGACATGTACATTAAGTCCTTTACTTGTAAAAAGACTTATACCGTAAAGTAAAAGATTATCCTGTTATGTCTTCCTGTTAAAGACATGTACATGAAGTCATTGACTTGGTCAAAGACTTATAACGAATAGTAATGTATTGGATGTTTGTGTCTACTTGTTAGTACATACACATTAAGTCGTTGACTTGTTCAAAAGACTTATAAAAGGATGCAATTGGCTTAGTAAAACTATTGATACCATTACGTTTTAACTTAAGTTGGTATAATAGGAAAAGCCATAAAAGTATAAGATCAATCTTATTGGAATACCACAAGTTTATGGTATGTCCAATAAGGGCAATCAAATTATATATCGATATTATTTGATTCATGATGACCTTAGCTTATTTAACTCCTAAAAGAGATCAAGGTTAGATATTTGATTATGTCGTGGATATACCCAATTAGACTCTAACCTAGAAGGTTAATTAAGATAAATAAGATGTATCTCATTATGTCTTGATTGAAGTTCTATTTTGGTAAAAATCTCTTGGAGATTATTATTGACAAATGCCTAGAACTGTTAAGTGTATTTTGTTGGATACCCAAAGGAAATGATGGGGTGCCATTTCTACATCCACACGAGAACAAAGTTTCTGTTGCTCGTCATGCTGAGTTATTTGATAATAGTCTTAAATGTACAAGAAGCGAGTGAGAGTATTGTAGGTCTTGAATTACTTCAAGGAGAAGATACATAAACCTTTTAAACGCACTAGTGAATGTCGAATACTTAAGGCTCTAACATGAATTGACGGAACTAGGAATGATTGATTACTCATATTCATAGATCCGCAAGGATACCTCATGATATGTTTCTATATCAATGGTGAGGATTATCAGTTAGAGGATCATATTGAACCTGCTAACCATAGGAGATGCATTATTAGATATCTAGCTTTAATTAAATGACTCACAGAGCTATGAATGAAGGACGAATGTTGTCCTAAAGGTGATAATCATATTATTGGAATTTGTTTTATCTTTGACCTATCTGTTTGATGATGAGGTTTAATTGAGTTTCCTTTTAGAGAAGACTCATAAGGACAATATTTTATATACATATTTATTGCACGTGAAATAACATTAGTGTTTACTCATACTCAAGTAATTGATTATGATTAAAACTACTCATTTACGATCTTTTTAAATATGATAAAAGGTGATTAAAAATTGATTATTGTTTTCTTGGAAGGAAATATGACAAATTGGATTTCAGGAACTCTTTATAAATTAATTACCTTGCGAGGACGATATGTAATCAAATAAAGTTTTGTGAATCCAATATAATCTTTAAAAAGTATACAAAAATGCTAAAATCTAAGTATGGATTAAAAGCACGCATCTAATGAGCATAATCTTAAGTTTAATTGTTAAATAAATCACTTGTTGGATTTGAATTTTGATTATAAATAAGATATCTCATAAGTACATCTCAAAGCAAGTGGGAGTAAATTAGTTTTTACTTTTCTTAAATAGATTATGTTATTGAACATAATTAGAAACAATTTATTTATCTAAGTAAGATTTTATCCCTTAGATTGAAATAAGTTTCTTGTAAGTATTTTAGAAAATGAAACATGTAACCTTAGAATAATATGTTTGATGCATTAAACATATGTGATGAATTAAATTCGAGTACAATATGAAATATCATTGAGTGAAACTCGAATGATCTATCTCACTTGGTGAGATGGAACACATGAATGGAAACCTTAAGTCTCACTAAAGGATTCATTATGTACATCATATTGTGTATGGGATAAGTTTTATCATTTTCATGAGTGTTAAATGATTTGACAACATTAAAATCTAATTGAAAGATATTAAAAGGAAAATCTAATGTTTAAATTAAGAATTCATTCCTAGAATTAATAATAAAGATATTATGGATATACATTGTGATAATCATAGTAAGATAATTATAATCAACAAACCTTGGGTTTGTATGATATCCAAACATTATTAAAGAAGTGTTCATAATCTACCGTAGGTTAGCATAGTGTTGTTTGTATACACTAGTGCTGGTTTTAGTTGAGATGATACTCAATATTTGTAGAAGCAAATTTTCATCTTACATGCTAACTTTGCTGACTACATTTGCTTTGTTTTAAAAAGCATAGTTGCATAATACTGTATTGAAAGAATAAGAATGCTTTACAGTTTGAGATGACTATTTCCATTTTGGATGTTTTATATATGTCATACATCTTAAGGAATGTAATGTGACTAGACTCATATAAGTTATACTTATAAGTGAGTGCACACTTACAAAATGAAATCATTAAATTCAACGTACTGCACTATATTGTGAATCTTTGAAATAAGTATTTTTAAAGTCCCTAAAAATATGGCCTAGTTGACTTATTCATGGAAACCTATGCCTTACCACTAATTATGATTGTTGTGGATAAGACATTAGTACTTAACTAAAACTTTCCAAGATGTTCTCCGTTTGGCTGGTCTTAATACAAATACGTTTCCTTGCAAAGAGGTCATCATACCCATCTTCTAATTCAACCAATTCTCCCCATTTAGAACTGATCTTTTGAAAAGTTGAACGAGTCCAAGCATTTAAAGGAACTCCTTCAATGTCGACCCAAACTATCCGTTCTTTAGCTGCGAAATCTGATTGCGCATTACAAAGACGGCGAAACCACGAAGCAACCCCAACATGTTCCATGAATTTCGATTTAGACTTAGATGATTTCAATTCAATCATTACCCACAATCCTCCTAGGTAAACAACGCGAGTGTTATGAAAACCCTCGTTAGACAAAAGTACCTGTAAGTTATTAATGGAAGAAAATTGGAGAACTTCGCCCATAACACAATTCGTGAGATCCCTGTTCACCAGGCAAGAGTCGTCTAAAACCAAAGACGGTTTCAAAATAGACGAATAAGACTCTTTTGGTCTACCTTGATTCTGGACAATAGGCTGCTTAAAACCCGTTACATTACCAGAGGGCACCGGTTTCTCTTTCTGAAAGGTAGAAGCTTTAGGCCTTTCAAACCGAGCAGTATTAGCAGATAAGTGAAAACGACCAATCCAAATAGTTTTGAGATTCTCAATTAGACGATCAAGATTGAGAACATTAATGAACCGAACAAAAGCGAAACGCTTCCCTGCCTTAGATCTCTTATTAGGAATGAACACATCGACCACGGTGCCGTAACCGTTACATACCTTCCAAAGGTCCCTACTTGAACAATCATCAGGGAAATTAGAGATGAACACCGACTTCGAGATCTTGGAGGTTTGGTCGATTTTGGATTGAAGGGAGTTCTGGAAACGAAACCCCATGTCTAAAAGCGATATATAAAATAAGGAAAACGGGAATATAAAATAAATAAGAAAGGACAATCGAATCTAAAGCCTAAGGTCCCAGGATGAGAAAGACGCCTAACACGCTCGATATGAGATTCATCAATTAAATGACTGATCCCAATTTCAGGGGTTATAACGATTTCAAACACCAAGGATTAAGGGGATTAGATCGGAAGATTGGAAAAAGGGTTTGATCGCCGCCATTGAAAAGGGAATTTTTGAATTAGGGTAATTAAAAAAGTATGTATATTCAACGATTTGGTTGCATATATAAGAAAATCTAAAAAACATCTCTCGTATGATTAAGACTTGATCCAAAACTTACCTATATATTATGTTTATTGAATCTTGTCATTCGGTACAATAACATCAACATTGATTAAATGAAAAGGAAAATGATTAATTGATATTAGAGATATCATTATAATATCAACTAGTTTTAATGCTCGTGCACGCACGGGGCTCAAATATTATGTTTTTTTTAATAAATGTATGTTTTTTAAGTTATGTTATAAAGTATTGTCGAAATCATATGAAGAAAATAGATTCATATCTTTTATATATTATATGAACTTGAGGATAATTAGTAAAAAAAATTTGATTTACTTGTTTTCTAACTTGACATTGTGAGCCGACTAATCACAGCAAAACTACTCTTTTAGGTAGCCCGAAGTCGACTCAAGTGAACCTCCGAGGCCACAAGGGAATTAATTTTCTCCTCATTATATTCGAACCATTGATCTCCACTTTGAAAGGCTGGTATTCTTACTGTTGGATATGCGATTGATATTGTATATGTTTTATGATTATAGTTGCATTATTGTGTCAGCTATACTCAAGATTCATGGTCATACTTTGTGCTAAAACATGTAAAAATTTAGCTTCATAGTCGAATTTAAAAGCATCAAGTTAAGTTATCAAAAACGTCAATTAATTATAGAATATAGAAAACAAAAAAACTCAAATAAGTATTATGTTTCGTGCATACAATATGTTTTGGTCAAACAGATATTTACATATCTTATATCTTCAATACATATACAAATGTAAAAAGAGTTTTACCCATTTTTCCGTCACCAACACTTTTTTAAGATATAAAAGTGGCATAGATTGTTGTATATGATTTATAGGCATACACACATCTCAATTGAATAAAGACTTTTTGAGAAATTTAAATGTTAGAATTTTAATACATATTAAACAAAAAAAAGCAATTCTTCCGAACCAATCAATGAATAGCTAGAAAATCATTTTTCTTTATTCATGATATTTTATGTCCTTCGGTGTTTTTCTATTTGGTTGTACAACATGATTTCAGGCCGACAATGAAAATCCACCAAAAAGTCTTCGGGTAGATTTGAGATGTGATTGATAGTGTTAAATCTTTGTTTGAAAGTAAAAAATTGTTTACGTTTGTAGTATTTTAAAATATAAAGTCTTGGAGTATAAAGTTTAAGGGGTTATTTGTTTATTTTTTAAAGTTAAAATAAAACTTGTAAATTTATAAATTTACACTTAACTCCATACAACTTATTTAAAATTAAAAACCACTAAATTTTTATTACTTACCTCCTCTTTTTTTTAACTTTTTTTCTTCACAAATTTGACACATATATTTTTATGTGTTTTTTTCTCCATCATATTTCTTCACCACAAATTTTCAATTTTGACCAAATTGATTCAATTTTAACTTTTTATTAACCAATCAGATCGCACGATTTTACCTACGTGGCAAAATCAAGCGTTCTGATTGGTCTAATTTTTTAATTCATAACATTTAATCTTATACAAAACTCCGAAATGATGTAATTCTTTTATTATATAAAAGATTCAAATATATAAATTAACAAGTTAAACTCAAAAACGTCAACATATTCATCTAATTAAAAGAACATTCATACTCATAATTAGGAATTATTTGAAAGTTCTCCGATCGACAGAATGAAAAATAAGCAATCAGGTAGTTATAGATCTATAATGAATTAACAACTTTTTCATAAGTATAACATAGATCAAAACAAACAACCTAACTTGCTTAGTACAATCTATTAAATTAACTATAAACTTCAAACATTGTTGTTATTTTCATGGAAAAAACTAAAATCATACTACGAATACAATAATTATCCTAGCCAAAAAAAAAACAATTGTCTAATCAATAAAAGTAAAAATCATTAAAGAATTGAATTAAATACAAAGAATTACCATGTAATAATAGAAAATCACACAAAGACGTATACGGTTGAATGAGTTTCAAAGAGTGGTGGGTTAGTGGATCATGGGGCTTATTAGAAGCCGTATATTTTGCAAAGCAGTTTAAGCAAAATATTCGTTTGAAATTAAAATAAGCGCCTAATTTGTGCGCACTTTTTTTTGCCAATTTTTATTAATTTTTTAGAATTTGTTGTAACATAATAACATAAACTTAGTCGTTTTTAACTAAGGGCTTGTTTGTTTAATTTTTTATTAAGTTCGTGTTTAATTAATGGATGACTTAACGTGAATACTCTCAGTTTTGTCACTTATTATTTTAAGCTAATTTTTTTTTGATTAAGTGAAAAACAAACAAGTTTTCACATGACTTAATAAATTAAGTTTTTTCATATCAAGTCAATTAAATTATTTTCAAACACCACCTAAGTGTATCACGTGCAGTGGCTCAAGCCAAACTACTTCATCAACTTTTTTTTCTTTTCATTTATTTTTTACTCACACACTAAAAAATACTCTCTCCAGTAACTCAAGCCAAAAATTCACTTTTGGGACCCATCATACCCGTGAAAGTTTGTTACGCGATGATGATTAATAAGATCTAAGGCAATCTCTAATAAGGTAGGGATATAATTGCCTAAACTTACATTCGGTCACGGGTAATTGTATGTTGCATTATCAAAGGCACATCGTCGGGCTCAAAGTTCTTATCAAACAACATCTAGATGAGCCACCAAATACAACCAAAAACATTGTCTATATAAGCTCCCCTCATACCTTCAGACTGTGAATCAATTAATCATAGAGCTTCAACAAGTCTTTCTTTGTCTTAGGTCTTGGGCAATTTCATGTTCCATAGACATGAGAATCTGATTAAGCACGGTGGTGGAACTGTCAACAACGGCGAGTTCTTGTAGATAAGCCATTATTTTATTTTATTAGGTGTTAGATAAGTTATAGAATGCAGTTCTTGATAATAAAATGAGTTAAATAAAAAGGTTTGGGGAACCTGATCATTGCATTGAACAATTACTCATATCATTGCATGAAAAAGTCACCAACGGGAACCATGTATGAGTTTAACATCTAAAACGCATATAGGATTTGACATATGGGCTATTGGACATTATAAATTTTCAGCACACGATGTATGGTATTCTATTAAATTTTCCAATATAACAAATTATCCAATCGTATAAAAAATAAAAGGTATGAAAATTGATAGTTTCTATTTAAATATAAATATGTGTAGCAAAATAATACCATAATATAGAATCACGACTAAAAACTTTATTAAATATCGAACGATCGATAATAATGCTGATAATAAACGCATTGCCTACCGGTTTTCACATCGCGCTCTATAAAACGCTCTACCGCAATGCGTGGCAGCCCCATTACTCGTTATCCACAATTATAAGAACCGGGTAAAGTCACGCGGGTGTATATTTGCCCACAAATCGGCCACAAAAAAGTACCTATGACAAAATCCTCACAAAACAACACGCATGTAAGTCGTGGTTATATATTTACCCACAATATACCCATGTAAAATTACCCACAAACATGATGAGATGTGTTATCGGTGGGTAATATATATTTACCCACAACATTACCCACCATATTACCCATAGTACTTTTGTTTGTGGGTAGTTCGTGAGAAATATGTTAGACGGAATAATATACCCATGGTTTACCCACAAAGAAGTTTTGTGTGGGTAATTCGTTGGGTAAATCGATGGGAAAGTCGAGGGAAAAATGTGTTTATGGTTAAATATCCTCATCGTGGCTAACTTGTGGGTATATTGTGGGTATCTTACCACGAATCAGTTTTTGTGGGAATTTTTCGTGGGTAAACGGCTGAATTCTTGTAGTGGCAAGTACACTACAAATGATTAGTTGGGGGACACATGTCACAATATGGATGTAGTCGCATGAGTCGCATACGTCTCCTAAGTCGCATGCAAGGACGAAGCCATGAATTTGTATTAAGAGGGGCTCAATTTTTTTCGACATACGAGCTCAATGATAATTTTTCAGTAGCAACGTACAATTACTTGATTAGTTGGAAAAGTGAGCAAAATGAGCAAACGACAAACGTAATGGTAGTAAAGATGAGGAATTAAAGAAGATAAAAGCGTCACTGTTTATTAGATATAGGACATGGGCAATGGCTAGATTGAAGACTCTATCAAACTAAAAATAAAACGAGAAAAAGGCTGCTTCTACGACGACATATCTGTAGTTTATGATTAAAGGTAGCACATAGTAATGTGTGGCTTACTTTTTACAAAAAAAACAGTCTAATTAATCTCGAAAACCAAGAAACCTTATGTAAAAGAAACCTTAAATAACGCGATACAAAACTACAGACGTTTAAACATGAAATAAGTTAAAATAAACTAAAATTCATTAAATTAATGTAAGAATAAAATGAATAAAAATAACAATATCACTCATGCTATTTCAATTTTCTTTCAAAATGTGCTAATCTTTAGGTTTTTACCCAACCCACGTGACTAAAGCAAAAGTCTTATGGCCTTTTTGGTAGTTGGGTTTCCCATGGTTTGAGCTTAAAGATAAGTAAAATTATTTGTTTGGTGGCATAAAGGAAGATTTTTATCCCTATCTAGCTACTTGAGGATTGAGTATCATACCATTAAAAGACCTTTTAATATTCTTAAAGAAATTGTCAAACACACTTTTTGTTTTATTTTAAATTTGTATTTGAATTTTTTATTTAAAAACTTTTATATAAATATAATTTCTTTCTCCTATTTTGTTTTTATATCTAAATCAAATTCAAATCCTAAACCAAATACAAATTTAATTTCAACCCCACCTACAAACCAAACGGACCCTTAATACTTTACCCATTTTATATTAATAAAATATACTTTCTCATCTTTCTCCGTTCAACTATCTTCTTCATTTCATAGCCTGCTACGCTGCAACAACCTTCCTAGCACCCGATCCAAATACATTATAAAGCTGATTTTAGATTTTAGACTAATAGAGGGCAGATTCTAAAAAAATTTAAAACTTTTACGCTATAAGGTGGAGGTGGCCGTCCGATTGGGGGTGGTCGGGCACCCTCCAGCCCCCCTATCGGCTCTGTCTCTGGTCGCACATGAGATTTTTTCTAATTTCCATGTGTTTATCCAAAGAGGGGTGTTATATCTACAAAACTTTTACAAAAGAATTTACACAAAATGATGTGGCACACATTGATAAGAAAATGTGAATCGAAAAGTAAGAGAGATAATTGATTATGTTAGGAATTCAGTTTTTAGTGAAGTGACGATCATTATCGATCTCACGAGCCTTTGTAATAGTTAGACAATTTTATGTATTATTTAGTAAGCTAACCGGGCCAAAGCATAGAAAGCCCATGGAAAGCCTGGTTTACCCTTTGTATAAAAGCCCTCTCCACACATGGAGAGGGTGTTGGTTGAATCATTTTACACACACAATTTAGTGTGTTTTTCTCTAGTTTTCTCCCAACCATCTCTCTCTAACTTTCTCTCTCTAGTTCTATCTTTGTGTGAAATATTGGAACCTACAATTGGTATCAAGAGCCATGGGTGGGTTGAGTGATTATTGTGGTTTCGTTGTGCTTTTTTTGTGAGCTTATTTTCGGGCTTATTTTTTTGCTTATCTTCTAACTTATTTTTTATTTTTTTCATTTCGTAGCTTAATTTCCTTTAAAACAAAATTTAGTGAGTATTCTTCATTTCTTTCTTTCTTTTGGGCTATTGCAAATATGGGCTTTTAATATAAACGTTCGTGGCTGTTTTGTAGTTTATGTGAGCATCTTTCTCAAACAGCTCCTACGTCTTTGTGGAGTCTTATTTTTTTCTTATTTTCTTGGTCTTATTTGTGGTTGGTTATACATTGAAACATCTTCTAATTGTGGGCTTTATGGGCTGTAACAGTTATACTTAGCTTTTTTTAAGATGAAAAGTTTTCAACTCTCATATGAAAACTACTTCTTATATATATCGGTGCTTATTAGGACTTTTATAGCTTATTTGTAGTCAAAGTTTTTGTAGCTTCTTTACTAGCTTGTTTAGTCGTCTTAACAGCTTATTTAGAGGGTACCAGTTTATTTAGTTTCTTTTGTCTCGGCTTATAACAGGTTGTGTTGTAGTTTTAGCTTATTGTAGTAACTCTTTCATGGCTTATTTCTTGTTGAAACAGCTTATTAAAGCTAATTTTTTAAGTTTTAAGTTGTGGCTTATGTTGTGTTTTCTTTAGTTCTTGCTTAGTTAAACACGTTAAGCTTTAACATGTTCATGTCAAAACCTTAATACTTTTCTTAGCTTACTTTGTGTCATTTCCAGCTTATTTAAGAAGCTTATTAGACGCAGCTTATCTTCTTGTTTGAACACGGTTTGAACATGTGACAAGGGAACACAGATCCATGTTTTTAGCTGTAAAAGACAAAAAGGACAAGTTTTGTATTGTTTGGCAAATAAAGACAACAGGTACAAGGACCACACGATGCACTTTTGTTCTTAAATCACAAAATGAGTAGCGAGCTATGGTATCTGTAAAAGACTTGATGAGTAGCGAGTTGAACATGTTTTTCGAAGACTTTGATATTATAGCGACTTACAAACGAAACTCTGTCCATTTGTCCTCGTGGTAGCGAGTTGTTAAATCATATTAAACGTAACACTCCAATATTCATTCAAGTTTAATAATATAAAAGTACAAGACTCACAACGAATTACAAGTTAATCGAGTTCAGTTTCAACGTGTTTTGGGTTTTTCGGTTTCGTGCTTCGGTTGCTCGCGGGTCTTCTAACCTATACCATTGTGATCGTGATCCTTTTTTGATCATCGTGGTATATTTATTTTCTACTGACGATAACCGTACAACTCCGCGAGATTAGATTATAAAACGTTACATTTAACAAATTCAAAATGAAGAAGACGAAGTAATAGGAGGGAACACGTTTATTTTTATCAATATAATTTAAAATTTACAAATTCAGCCCCTCGACTTCTAAACAGTTTTCATTTTTAACATTTAGGTTTTAAATAGTTTACTATTAACCCCTTGCTTTAAAGCAAGATTAATTAGAACCTTTTACTTTCAAACTTTTTCACTTTTAATTTTTATTATTTTTTTAGTTTTACATTTTAGTTATCAAATTTTTAACTTTTAGCCCTTTCGTTGTAAGAAATTTCACCTCATTTTTAGGTTTTGTATTTTTAAAAGTTTTTTTTATTTAGACTTTAGTTTTAATCTTTATCATCATTAATCCCTATTTCTAGTTTTTTTTATAATCGTTAATTAAGCTCAAGTACTTTAACGTTAAAAAGAGAAAGAGCTGCAACTGACGCAACGGCTTGTAAAACAAAGGCACTCCCATTGCATGACATGGTTTGAACAGCTTGAGACACATCTTCGTGATCTTTATCTCAACAGTTCGTCTCATGTTGTTGCTGCATTTAAACCTGCATTTTGCTCATTCTTTGGTTAAGAGCATCAGACTTTCAGATTGAAGATGTTTCATAATTTGGATCAGTTAAGGCAACTACTTGATCAGAGAGAAATCTTCTTGAGGTTAATGCAAAGGATTATGTCTTGAAGCACTTTGACACAATTCAAGAATTTTTTGCCTCCAAAGAGGGTGCGTAAATTATCGGACATCTAAATCAATGTTGGCAAAAGATTTTAAAGAAACCCGCTCTGCGAAACTATACTTACAGACTAATTTTTCCTCAAGAACCTGGATTAACTTGAAGCGGTCATTCTTAGAATACGTAATTAATATGGTAAATTACAATTACAGTCACAAGATGTTCAGATCAATCCGGTTCATGTAGTGGATGACAGTTTGAGTGTCTCAAAAAGCAGTTGGATAGAGTCTGAATTCAACAACAGCAAATTAGTGAATGAAACTCAATTACAACAGCACGAGAGTTTGGTCACTAAGTGTACAACATTGGAGGCTAATTTGAGCATGGACGTTAAAGCATTGCATGCTGATTTGGTTGTCATGGAAAGCAAGGGGACAGAATCTAGAAAGCATGATACAAGCAGCAGTTTATGGACTTATATCACACATGTTGTGGATGCAGATATCAGACCAGTAAATGACCAAGTGCCATCTACTGAGGTACATATGATTGCTCAACATAATGTCCTTGCTAATGAACAACAGCATACTAATCAATCTGAACCAAGTTATGACACATATCTGTTGGAAAAGGTTGATAGCAATACCACTCCTTATTAAAACAAATATAGTTCATAGGGGAGGAGTGATAATTGACCAGGTGCTGTACAAGTTCAAAGTAAAAAGTCCTTTGCTTAAGGCTGAGTTTCTTAAAACGAATGATATGGTTGAAAAAGAAGTTTATGATGAACTTTCAAACAGATTTTTACAACTTGAAAAACATTGTATTTCACTTGAAATTTCAATGCAACAAAAGGAAGAAAGATTTCAAAGTAACAAACCATGTAAGAAAACAGGTGTTCTCTTGAGTTTCAATGAATTTTTTGTGATCAATGATTGAAAGCTCGGCCTAAGGCCAAAACCACACTAATTTGCAAATTGAAGGAATCAAATTTAAAGTGCGTATGAAGCAAGTAATGAAGCCAAACTTAAAAAGGAAATTAATGTTTTGGAAACAATAAACATTGAACTGGAAAGTAGTGTGGCTAAATTACTTGCAGAAAATGAGAAGTTAAATAAGGAAAATGAGCATTTAAAACAGACTTACAAAGAACTTTTGATCTATCCAAAATAGACACTTATTCATACGAAAGATTATAATGTTGCACTAATTGCTCATAGTAAATACGTAAGGATTTGTAAATGCTGATTTAAAGGCTCAGATTTAGGAAAAGGTTTTGCGTATGCAGCATAATAAATGAATAAGAAAGTTAAACGAAAACTTAAGTGTTGGTTAATAAGTTTACAAAACCATCAATCTGGGAATAACCGGGTTTACATCCACCCAGAAAACCAATAGTTGTTAGTAACAACCGAATGAGTTTTAAATCTAAACGACCTTAATTTTTCAAAACCAAGTGTTTGCTCCTAGTTGTGTGAATAATGTTTTGTCCAAAAACCAGTCCAAATCACTCATTATTTGCTAAGGTTCGAGGAATATGTGTCTTGAAAAACCTTATTACGTGATTGACATTGGCTCATTAGGGAATAGGTCAAGAAAGAATTCGTATATGGTTCAAATGATATGGCAAATAATTACTATCTAGAGAAAGCTAGGAAAAAGACATAAGAAAGAAATAGGAATTCAAAATCTAGTGTGATGCATACTACAAGTCTACAAATCATTACTAATGGTAGCAAACAAAAACCTAGGAGCAATAATCAAACATCTAGGAGTTTGCATGTATTTAAGAGTTGTGTATTTAATATCAATAGTGTCGTGACTGCTAGTAGATCACTCTAAGTGATTCTAGTTCCTTTTCAGACTCTAAACACTTTGTTTGCTCGACTTGTAAGAAATGTGTCTTTAATGCTAATCATGATGATTGTATAACAAAATTCCTGAAAGAGGTGAATACTCGTGCTACGGTTCAATCCCCTAAGTCTAGAAACAACATCAAACCCGTAGAAAAGATAACTAATGTAATCAAACCTAAAAGATGGATCTCTAGAGGATATAGGGTTTCTCCCAATAAGTCTTTCGATGTGCATGAGAAACCAAACACTCCTAGATCTTGTCTTAGTTGGAAACCGACGGGTAGAATTTTCAAGACTGCTGGTTTTATGTGGATACCTACTGGAAAGATGTTTACCGATTGCACAACCAAGGTTGACAGTGAACCCCTAAATGGTTCAAATGAAGATATCACTAACCCATATGAATGCGATCAAACTCTTAATGTCAGTGCAGGTACTCTGAATGCGATCAAATTACTTGGCTGGCATGTTGATAGAAATTGCTAGAGTAGGCAAGATAAGGCGGGTTGGGTATTATATCAAGTAGAAATGGGTCACTCTGTTTAGTTTTTTTACTTTTTTTTGAAATTACAACAAACTCAAACAACCATTCAGCCCAAAAGACCATCTTGGCCTAAACAATAGTAAAAACTCAAGAAATCTAAGGAGGAAATGCCATCACCCGATAGAAAGCATGGAAATGAGTGAAAACCCGACCATGACCCATACAATCCTAAAAAGGAAAGACTCAGAGTTCGGTTACTAAAAGGACTGATATCTCAGAAACTAGGGGTTCAAGGAATTCATATATGATGTACATGTTCAATGAAGTCTGTTTACATCAGTTCAGGCCTCGCTCTTTAAAAACAAATGACGTTTGTTCACATCAGTTCAGGCCTCGCTCTTCAACGACAAATGGCGTCTGCTGACAACACTTCAGGGCCCGCTCCTCAAAGAAAAGAAAGGTGTATGCTTTAGTGTGCTTTATCTTCAAAAGAAGAGAAATCTTCTTGTTTTCAACCATTCTCATCAACATCCTTCAAATTTTCCCATGCTCGTTCAATCATTAAGTGGATCAACGTACATTAGCTTGTATTTTAATTCATTAGATCAATCAAAAATGGCAATCGCATATGCAATTTTTGAAGGGGAGAATAGTGAATCAAATGTGATCAATACAGTTCAACTTGGTCTCTCAATGTGTACGAAATGGTCAAATTGACTCCTGGATACATCAGTTCAGGACTCGTGCAAAACCCAGTTTCTCCAACACTTTATGTTCCACCATCCAAGAACGACTATGAGATCTTATTTCAATTATTGTTTGATGAGTACTTCAACCCTCCACCGCGTACTGTTTCTCCGGATCCGGTAGCGGTTGCTGCTCCATGAGCTGTTGATCTAGTCGATTTACCTTCGTAAACTACCATTGATCAAGATATGTCTCTGCTAGTAATTCACCAACAAATCAGGAAATTCAATCTTAAGTCACTCATCAAGGTGTTGAAGAACAAATTCATTGACATCAAAATGCATAATTTGATAATGCACCCCTCCTTCATAATCTTTCTTTAGACCTGAGTTTTAAAAAAATAACTTTACAAGGGGTCATTTCACAAAATTTGTATCATCTTAACCAATCATTTGATACTCTCACTAAGTTAACAAAGAATCACCCATTGGAGAATGTTATTGGCAATCCTTCTTGACCGGTTTCAACAAGAAGTCACATACAAATATAAGCCCAAAGGAATGTAGCTAAAGATCACTACTCAAAGTACAAGATATCTTAATAATGAA
>BQNB010108760.1:0-22894 GCA_026074375.1 Tanacetum coccineum | reverse complement strand
CTTTCGTGTAAAGTTTTGTAGTTCCTGCATCAAAGTAAAAATTTCTCTATCTATGTAATGGTCAGGAAAATAGCACAATGCAATGGGAATGTTTGTAGCTCATGTGTTTTTGCTACTTTCATAATTATTTATTATGTCCGAAAGAAGAAAAGTTCAAGAGAAAATTAGCCGGACAAATGATGATTATGAAGAAGGTAAAATTACGCCAAGATTTATGATGTATTGTTTAAAAAAAATGAATGATGAAAAAAATAGTCGGTTCATAGAGCTTACACCGATGAAATTATTTGAAAGGGTTGATTATTCGTTGATACGCACAAAAATCAACGATGTAAAGTATTGTAAAAAGTAGCCGATATCACCACTTATTTTGTAAAAGTATGTAAAGTTCGGGATGTAAGGGAAGCTGACCGTTATGGGAACGCCAACTTAGGTTGTCTTTGTCCTTTCTATGATCGAGGCATTTGTTCATATGTTCGAGTCTTTGTCATGGAACGGTCAGGAAAAGTTACTAGCAACCGCACCTTATTTGTTGGCTTTAATCTATTTGTTTTGTTTATTTTATTTAACAACCATTTTACTTCCCTTTCCTGATAACTAACCTTAGGATCTACTCGAATGAGGATGTGTACGAGCGTGAATGTCTATTCTGTCATTATAGCCATGTATGCATATCTTAGCTGCCTTGTTTGATGATGACCTTCGGTGAAAATCAGAAGCTCCATACCCTATATCATTCTTCATCCTAAAAAAAGAATGATTAAACCCAAGCCTATTAATAAATACCCAATTTACCTTTTGACTTGTTACTCCTTAGCTCTAAAGGTGGAGATGTGTATCCTTGTCAAGCCTATGATACGAAGCTAATCACGACCGATCAAATGAGCGTACTACTTAAATGTTACACCCTAGATTAATTGAGTGATCTGAGTGTTTTCATTTCATATTTCGTGAGGAGCTTGGTTTTGTACAGGTGGTTAGAATATAAAAAGTGCTTAACGGAAAAATCCTTAACCTCGGTTGGGATACATTTTCAAAAACCTTTCTAAAGTCTACTTGAGTACAAGTAGGATTCAAGTGGGGGGATATTTGATATCATCAAATAACGTCACATTTTACCATCATTTATCCCATACATTTTACCCACTTTTATATAATTATTGCAAGATATTGGTACTTAATTGCTTAAAGTTTATGATTGCAGTAACTATGGAGTAACTTGTGAAGACAAAGCTAAAAGGCGCAATTCTGAAACTAAAACAAAGACATTTAAAGAAAATTTTTATCTGCTACTATACGCCGTATCCAGCAAAGAAGATACGGCGTATCAGCGCCAGCTCATCACAAGAATGCGCGTAATAATCAATTCCCGATCCAGCGTATCACTCTTCACCTATACACCGTATGCACAGCTGGTCATCAGTCAAAGATACGAAGTTAATGTGATTGATGGTAATTAATCTTGATTGATTTAATCTTATCGCAAACTCCAAGGAAATTAACCTTATACGCTGTATTCACCTCTCTCTATACGGCGTATCCAGGCTGTTTTCAGACACTATAAATACGAGACTCAAAAACAAGTTTTAGTGTGCAGAAATTACATTCTCTATACCATACACTCTGAACTCGAATTTTCCAAGATATTAGAAGTAGCCAAGGTCAAGCACCAACCATAATTCCATAGAAGACATCGTGTAATTCTTACTTTCTTAATCATTCAATTTCTAATTGTTTGATCACATTTGTAAAATAACAATGATTCTAGGCTAATACCCTCGGGTATTAGCCATGTTAATGAAGTTATAATGTTTGGTTTGTTTTAATCCGGCTTGCTTAATTTATCGTTGTTGTTTAATTATGTTTATCGCCGTATACTTGTTTATGTGTGTTGTCCCAGGATGTAGGATACCTCTTGTTGGATCCCACTTCAATAGATTGAATTCCTTAAGCTTGTTTAAGGTTTAGTTATATTATATAAATCTAACACAACTATAGTAGAAACTTTATGTAAATGTATTAAAGATTATGCATAATCTAATCTTTAATATTAGAAGAATTCTTAATGAAACAATAACACAAGACAATATAATTCAACAATAAAAGCTCCAATATTATTATTACAAATAATACGAATACTCTCTTAGTATTAGGGTTAAAAAACCTTGAAGCTATAACGATATCAAAAACAAAAGATGATATCAAACTCTATGCCCTAGGACCTCCTTTTATACACCAAGGAGTCCTAGTCGATTTACAATATATTTCTAAGATATAAAATATTCTCTATGATCTATTCTATAAATAACTAATACTTATCACGTAAGTAATCTTGATCTCCAATCAATCTTTATCCTTTCTTCTGTCTTTATCCATTCTCTTCTCACAGTAGAAACTCTTTCCGCAGTCTTAATCTTTGAGCAATTGTAACTTTTATACTAGCAGCATTAACTTAGCATATTTTTCATTAAAGTTAATGAACAACACTAACTTTTGCTTAGCAGCAGTAACACAAACCTTAGCAGCAGTAACTTTAAGAAGGCTTTTAATCCTAACAATCCTCCCCTAAACTTGATATTCTTCTTCAAAATCTAAAGTTTCTTCATTAAAAGCTTTATAATCACCAGGAGGATGCTTTCAAACACTTTATTCAGGTACATAGCCTTCCTTAAGCTTTTTCTTGACCAATCTAAGAAGCTCAAATGCCATTTCACACTCATAATCAACTTAAAGCTTCACATCATTGAACATCTGATATAGCGTGTGATTTGTAAGTGGATACATCTTCTCAACCAATAGATAAAATAACATGTTCTGCATTGTTACACAATGAACTTCACAAGAATCATAAAGCTTCCAGTTCAGCACTTTAACTAATCCTTGTTGATTCTTCCATACATTATCTTCAACATGATGTTCAAACATGGTCTTCAAATTAAGAAGTAAGAAATTATCCATGTAATTTACTGGATCTGTCTTCTTAAATCTTGCTTTGACTATACTCTAAAGAACTTCCAAGTCTTCTCTGTCAAAGTTTTAAGCATCTTTCCAAAAGTTAAATACATCTGAGTCTTACCATCTGCTATGATAATTTGGAAATAGCTTTTCTTTCCTTCTTTGTAGATCTTGTAGTCAACAATGGTTGGAGATTTAGTAGATAAAGGTGTAGCATCAATAGTTACATCATCTCCATAATCTGGAATTATTTCCAAACATTGCTTAAGCTCTTCAGACTCTTTGTCTTCTTCCAACTTTTGCTTTTAGAGCTTTCTTGTTCCAGCTATTCTCATGCTCTCTTTAAACTGCTCTCTTGTGCTATTTCTGCTTTAGCTTTCTTTCAACTTTCTTCCTGCTCTATTTCTGCCTTCTTGGAACTCTCTTCAACCAACTCAGTTCTATAGTCAACAAAGGTATTAACCCTTTTCATTGCTTTGTCAAACAATTCTTGAATATTGGAAAAGGACTTATTCTTCAAACTTTTGGGCTTCCATCCTTCCGTGTTTTTTAGATAAGTACACATGATACTCCTTTGTTGAGCTCTTGTTGGTGGTTTGTTCCTCTTTTCTTCTGCTCTCTTAGCTGTAAAAAGTTTTCTTCTTTACTCTAAGAATTGTACAAACAATCTTGCCTTTTCTTCATCAGTCAATTCATCTTGCTCTTGAGCTTGCAGTCTTTGAGCCAACTGATAATCAACATTAATTTAGCCTGAATATCATCCCAAGCTATGTTGGCTTCCTCCATTTGTTGAGCTTTTTTTCTGGAAAGCCTTTCTTCTTCTTCTTCTTCTTCAGCTTGTAGCTTAAAGGTAAGTTATTCATCAAGCCTGAGTAGTTCTTTCTTAGACATTTTCTTTACAGGTTTTGGTTTAAACATTTTGCCTTTACCCTTGTCCTGAACCTTGACATGTGATGGTTGTTGTGAAGAAACTATTGGTGTAGGTGCTTGCTCCTATTCATGAATACCAAGTCCTTTTGCTCCGGGTCTTGTGCTAACAGTTGTAATTATTGTAGCAGCAGTTGTTGTTGTAAGTGTTGGTGTTGTAGTTATTATTGTAGCCTTAGGTTTTGCACTTTTTAATTTTGCCAGTGCTTGAGCCAAAGTCATTTCAACATCAGTTATTGCAGTAGTTGTAGTTGTAGTTGTAGCAGCACTAACTGGAATTGTAACAGCAGTAACTTATTCAACCACACTTCTTGTTTCCTCAGCAGTTTTAACAACATCTACACTTTTAACAATCACCTCATCACCATCTAAGTCATTAACACTAAACATATCTTCATCAGTCTGAACATTGACCAAGTAAATGTCTTCATTAGCATCAATATCAGCTATCCTCCCTTGTTTGGATGCATCCTCTTCACCCAAACTTTCATCTTCAAAGGATTCTACCTTTCTTGATGAACCAACTTTGTATAATCTTTTAAGTCCATGAGTTCTTAACTTATTCCTCCTCTCTAGCTTCTTGACTCTCTTTTTCAAACTTGCAATCTCAGTAGCTTGAGTGGTCTTTATAGTCTCCAAAGCAAGAACTCTTGATTGTAAAGTTGTACATAATGCCATCAATTCCTTAAGTTTCAGTCTATCTTCACCACTTTGAAGTGTGTTACCTCTTGCGAGCAGTGGATCATTGGAATGTTTAGATACATTCTCAGACCTAGTCTGAGCAATTGTATCCCTCATGGTTTCTTGGCGCCTGGGACCACTACCTGAACTAGTTCCTGAGGAACTTGGTTCATTAAGTGTTGCCTTGGATTGGGTCTTATTGATGTTACCCCTATCCTACTCTGCATCTAAGCCAGTAGCAGTAGTGGCAGCCCTTTCCAAACTGTCATCCATCTCCTCATTGACAACCTCATCTGCTACATTGGTTGTAGGACCACTAGGCTGAGGTACCTCAGTGTCCTTTCTCTTTGACCTTCTTGATCTTTATTTCTTTTGAGGTTGAGATGTTGATGGTTGAATAATAGTGGGTATGTGATGGGGATTAGTTGGCATTTCTGAACCTTCACCCATTTCTTTTTGATCTTGTACCATCATTGTTTGGAATAATGGTGTTTCCCGTCTAGAAAAACCTTTTCCAACCCTTCTCATATTCCCAAATATCTTCTTAGTGTGAGAGGGTGCAATGTAAATTCTCTTGTGAGTAGGCATCCCTTCAAGTTGTTGATTCACAAACACTTGTACAAACCTTGGATACATCAAAAATTTTCCAAACACATTATCCAAGTTCTTCACCATACTTTCAAAAATGTACTTTGAAAAGTTAAACTTCTGGTTTGTAGCTAAACAGATGATTGCGGATGCCATAATGTTACTAAACTCATTCCATGCAGTAGTCTTAGAACTTAGGCATTGTAAAATAGTATGAATCAAAAATTTCCATTGTGGGGAAAAGAATGCCTTATAGAAAGTAAGCTTCTGTAAAATTTTCTCATACCTCATTAATGTAAGTTGTTCAAAGATGATAGCATTGGGTAGACAATCAACACCATCAACATATTCTAATTGAAGATCTCTTCTTATAATCGACTCAGTATTGATGATCTTCTTTTCATCCACTAGGGCTTGTAACTGTACTTCCCCATTGACAGTTTTTGCCTTGACAGTAGCCCAGAATTGTTCAATGCACGAAGTGTATATAGTGGGATTAACGGTTAAAGCATACTTTATGGTGTGTGCATTCAAAAAATCCACAATTTGTTTAAACCCTTCACTTTCAGCAGGTTTAGATAAAAATGCGACCATGTTTTGAGTATCCGCAAACTTTAGATTCGCCATTTGTGCTGGGTTTTGATGATGAATGATGAAATTGAGTTAGGGTTTGAGTTTAGAGAGTATATGAGTGAATAAATTGATCAAATGAGTGATTGAAACCCTTAATCGAAGTATTTATGAAAATATCCTCAACAGCATTAACGTTCACCAGCAGTTGTAAGTCTATGCCTAGCAGCATTAACTTTCAACAGCAGTAGTAAGTTATGCTTTGTTTAATCTGTATATGCTTTGTTTTTAATGAAAAACAGGATTTTTAATTATGCAAATAGTACTGTTATTGTCAATAAAGATCTTGGTATGCATAAAACTGTACCCATAATCAAGTAGTTGATTCTAAATCCAAAGCACTTATCCACAAAAACTTGAAGCAGCCACATATTCAGCTTCTATTACATAGCAATTTTTTATAATTTGCACAGTATTAATTATACCTAGCAGTATTAAGTATAACTAACAGTAAAACTTAGCAGTATTAAGTAATAACTAGCAATACTAACTATATTTAACAGCAGAAACTTTTAATTACATGAATACAGTACTAATTCATACAAAACTCAACAAAAACATAAAGAGATAAAAGACTTTTCAAGATCATCCAAACCAATACTAACGAAACCGGATATATAAATCTACTTACATCAAAAGCTTTTGTAAGCAAATCTGCAACATTCTTGTCAGTATGGATTTTGACCATTTGAATCAATTTCTTTTCATTACAATCTCTAATAAAATGATGTCTGATCTCTATATGCTTTGTTTTTGAATGAAAAACAAGATTTTTAATTATGCAAATAGTACTATTATTGTCAATAAAGATCTTCGTATGCATAAAATTATACCCATAATCAAGTAGTTGATTTTGAATCCAAAGCACTTGTCCACAGCAACTTGAAGCAGCCACATATTCAGCTTCTGTTGTAGAATTTGCAACCACTGTCTGTTATTCTTAGCATTGCATCTGCCATGATATTACTCTACACCGCCAAGAGATTGACAACCCTTGTAGTAGACTTCCTATCCATGCTTGCTCTTAAGCATAAACCACTAATCAGTGTATGCTACAAATCAAAAGGATGAAAATCTTTTGTGATACCAAAAGCCCAATTTGGTTGACCCACTTTTAAGTACCTAAAAAAATCCTTTTCAACCAGCATAAAGATATGAAACCTAGGATTGACTTGGTAACTAGCACAGCACACATCTGCCAACATGATTTCATGTCTTGAAATGTAAAGATTTCATACAAATGAACAGGAACAATCATTGACCTATACATATGAACATCCACTTCTTCACCATCTTCATCCTTGAGCAGAGGCTTTTGAGTTTCCATTGGTGTGCTTGCAGTCTTGACTTCTGTAAACCCAAATTTCTTTAAAATTTCAACAACATATTTATCTGACTAATAAATATGCATCCTTCTTCTGCTTTACTTGTAATCCCAAGAAGAATGTAAGTTCTCCTATAGAACTCATCTGAAATTTCTCATGCATCAACTTCTCAAATGCATTGCATAGCTCCTTCTTTGTTGAACCAAAGATGATATCATCCACATAAAAAAAAACTTAGACCAGCAAAATATCACCTTTGTGCCTTTTAATGAATAAGGTCTTATCAATTTTCCCTCTTTGAAACTCATTGTCCAACAAATATGTTGACAATGTTTCATACCAGGCTCTAGGAGCTTGATGTAGTCCATATAGTGCTTATTCAACTTTGTATACACTAATCAGGAAAAGGTTAGGGATCTCAAATCCTAGTGGTTGACATACATACACCTCTTCTTCAATCTTCCCATAGAGAAAAGCACTTTTTACATCCATTTGATACACCACAAATTCTTTAAATGAAGCATAAGCTAAAAATAGCCTAATTGCTTTAATTCTTGCAACAGGGGCAACGACTTCATTATAGTCAATCCCTTCTTCAAGAGTGTACCCTTGATCAACAATCTTGCTTTATTTCTTATCACAATTCCTTTCATCCTTTTATTCCAGAAAACCCATTTAAGAAGCCTATGGCCCTTTACCATTTGGTAAATCCATTATTAGGTCCAAACTTTCTTGTAACTTGGACTTGTAGAAGCTCTTCTACTAGCCTCTACCAGCTTGGGATCCTTCATTGCATAAAATGATCTTATTTGGTTCTCCCTTGTGTATAAAAAGCAAGCAAAGACAAGCATTATGAAGGTATTTCTTTATGGTTGTTCTTTGTGGAATTGGAACTAACAAACCCATGTTCCTCCAAATTCTTTGACATATTTCTTGTTTGTGTAGCAGATTGCAAATCTTCAATCACTTGATCAAGAGTAAGATCTATATGATTCTTGTAGTTGGATTAGGACTTACATTGATTGTTGATATCCAAATTGTTTTTATGTCAAGACCAACTTCACATCATGTTCATCATCTTTTGAGGAGTCAAATATGCTATAATCTTCCAAAGCATGCATATTTGGATCAAGTGGAAGGTTCTAAACTTGGTTTTTCCACCAACAACATATACCTCATATTGTGCTAGCGCGCATTAACATTGTTTAGTGCTGTTAACATGTTCTTTCTCTCTTTGATCATACATTTACTTTCTTTTTGGATCATCATCAAACCTTCTTTCCACCCATCACTTAAATTGAAGTTTGGATCCCACCATCATGAGAACTCTTTAGATCATGAGAAAATGGTAGATCAGCAGTCCATAATGGTAGCAAAATGTAATTTTTAACAGGTTCTGTCTTCTTTCTAGCTTGAGCTGCATTATCACTTTCTTTTGTACTTGCAAAACCATTAGACTGTGTACCTGCAACAATTGGCTCATAATTCATTGTTCTTGTTAGTGCATCAATATCAAATAGCCAATCTGGTCCACTACCTACAGTATTAAGTGTACTCTCACTAAACCTAATATGCAAGTTTTTTTCCACTATCCTTGTTCTACTATTGAATACTCTAAAGGTTTTACTATTCAAAGAGTATCCAACAAAGAAACCTTCATCAGCCTTACAATCAAATTTGCCTAAGTTATCTATGGTATTGATGAATGTAAACAGTACACCCCAAATGGTCTCGTAAAAACTAAAAGTTGGTGATCTACCATGAAAAAGTATCATATGGGACTTTTATCAGGCTAACACTACTACACTCTAATTTTGCACATAGCAAGCAGTATTAACTACTTCTGCCCAAAAGGTAGTTGATATCTTAGAATCAGCTAACATAGTCTTAGCAGCCTTAATTAGTGTCATATTCATCCTCTCAGTAACCTCATTTTGTTGAGGAGTTCTAGCTACACTAAACTGTCTCAAAATACCATTCACCTCACAAAACTTGATTTATTTTCTCTGTTTTGAAACTCCAGTCCCAATCACATCTAATCACCTTAACTTTGAGATCCTAACAGATTTTTGTATCCCCCCGTTATAAAGGACTTAAGAATGACACAGTCACATCCTTAGTAGCTAGAAAGAAAACCCATGTAAACCTACTGAAATCATATGTGATAGCTAGGCAATACATTTTCTTCATAAGGCTTTTTACAAATGTTAGACCAAACAAGTCCATATGCAAAACAAATATAAAGGAAGACGATTGATTCTCTATTATGGACTACAAAGGCTCCTGTGCATGCTTTTCCCTTTTTGACAAGCCAACACAGTTATTTGATCATTTATCAAAAAGTTTGGAAGGTAAAACCTCTTATAAAAGCAACCCTTAACCAATTTAATCATGGTTTTTAAAATCAATTACCTAGCCGTTCTATGCTAAAGCTTAAGATTCATCAGATGTGGCATTATTGCAAAAAAGGAAGTTAAACCTACTTATAGAAACAATGTTCTTTAAATCAACACTATACAATTGTTCTTCTCTAGGAACACTAAGTAAAACATGACTTCATCATTAACTTAAAGATTGGAGATAAAACAATACTTCATGTCATTAAAAGAGAACACTAGATGCTTTTTAAATCACACAAATGTGTGAGACACTAAAGAGATTAAGACATTTAACCTCCTCCCCCCACACAAAATACACATTTTCAAAATCTAGATTACTAGTTTTAAAAATGGTATTACATTTTCCATGAATTTCCTCCTTGGGGTTCCCTCCAAAAGGCAACAAATCCTCCTAAAATCTATCTCTTCATAGTCTATAAGAAAGGACATGTTTCCTTGTCATGTGCCTTGAGCATCCAACTAATCAATCAACGAGTCCTTGATCCTGTACAATTCATTTGTGGATAGCCCCTGTACATTAGATTAAGAAATCATATTAATTTTTGGGGGACCCAAGCCATCACTGACTTGGATCTGCCTTGTGCATCAATATAATTAAACTTCTTTAGGGTGATTGATGCACTATTGTGTTTAGAAACATGGTCTAAAACTTTAGTCCTTTAGTATTTCTGGAATGTGTTAAAAACACATATCCGTTAAGTGACCGAAAAATAAACCCTAAATGTACCAAAAACATACTAAAAAATGGCAAAGATAGTCTTGTTTTGGTGTTTTGTTTAATCAGGTACGGAAAGACAAAAAATCACAAGAAAACCGTTAAAACGGGCAAACCTAGGAAACTTAAGCACGAAAGAAGAGCACAAAAGAAGCCGGAAAATCTAGCCAAAGACAAAGTCAACCACTAAAGACTAAAGAACATTCCAAAAATACAAACTAGTCCCATCATCTTTTTTCAAAGTTACATAATTAGTCCCTAAGCTAAAGGGCCCAAATTCCTATCAAAACCAAGCCCAAAATCCTAAGCCCATAACCCTTTTACAATAAGTCCAGGGACCATTTTTGCCAAGATTAAAAGATATTTTACCCCAAAGTGATACCCCCCGTTTACCCAATTCAGTTAAAACTAAGAAAAAGGGCGCCATGAACAATTACTGTTCATGCGTCTTCCCCAATTCACCAAAGGGTCAAAACGAGAGGGCTTTTACCAATCAAAGGGTGGAAAAGACAATTCCCAGTAGTCAAGAACATAAGGCATGGAAAAGATGTAAATCTCATGGGTAAAATACACACAATAGGTCTAAAGAGACACAAAGGAATGGGTTTATTGCACTACTTCTACTCACAGAAGAAGCACAATCAAGGCTGACACACGGATGCCACATTGGCAATCCGTGTGTCCCAAATATGATCCAATGGCTCAGGATTATCCTCCAATGATTGGAAGAATGGATGGCAGAGATTGATGGGAGCGTGGGTAGACCTCAAAAGGCTAGAAGGTTCACTAAGAGGCTATAAATAGCACAATCACACACACATTTCATCTTCTTCTTTTTCCTGTATTTTTCTTTAAGTAAAATTAGCTTGTTAAGTTTTTAGTTAAAATGTAATTTCACTTTTTAATCTCTTGTAATCTGTTTTGGATCATTAATAAAAGTTTCATTTAGTTTACATAATCTTGTTTTCATTTATAAGCTCTCATTTCCTCAAATTCATACTCTACTGTTTTCATAAGAATGACTAAGCTCATTTTACCTCACTACTATAAGCTAGTTGATTGAGCTTGTTTAATCAAAGTCCTTAAACATACTTAACACTAAAATTAGTTAAACGCTAAAACTACTAAGTAGCTTATTGATTTAAGACTTATGTGAAGGTGAGCCATCATGGAAGGGCTCACAGAGGACTTTAACTGTCTTATCCTTGGATTAAGCCAGAGCTGGTTATAAGCCTCATAGAGCCTATAACTTCTGTAAAGCTGAAACTCTTGTAATTTCCAATTTACTTAACTTGTCTTAATTACGCTAGTCTAATTTGTTGCATAGTTATTTACTAATTGCTTAAGTTCTCTTAATAACAAGCTAATTAAGTGCTTATTACTGTTAGTTTGAGCTTATTAATCATGTTTCTTAATCCTGGTTTTAAAGCTTTAGATTCTAATCTTAGTTGTCATTTATTTAGCCTTAAAATCATAAAATCATAAAAACCAAAAAAATTAGATATTAACTGTAGATTTATTGAAATTCTAGCCAATTCAGTTGTGGATTTATGTTAATAATAGTTATAATCTAGTTTTTCAATCTGGAAATAAGGTCTTGTTAATTAGAGGTTCAAATAAATAACCATCTAACATCAGTCATAGATACATTAAGTAGTGATTGGTATTTAGTCTTGTTTGACCTTTAAAAGTCAAAGGATCTTGGTAATTTTTCTTGAGTCAGCTTTCATATCATGTTTGATTAAGATTAGAGCAAGTTTTAAGGATTAGTTTGAACTTAATTTCATTTTGGAGCTTATTTAACTTGGCTATGCACCAGGGGAGCTTTTTCCTTTAAATAATTTCTTTGAAATTTTAATCCAAGCTTCATTGAGCTTGGATCTTACTTGTGTTGGCTTAAACACATTCAATAGTGATTGTGTTTTTGCAGGATTGACCGACAAAGGTATCCTGCAGCACTTTTGTTTGCTTACTTGGTCATTTACATTCAGTTAAATATTAGTAACATCAGTTACTACTGCTAGACTTTATCTAGTTTTCATTAAGCAGTGTTTGAAGCTTTAATGGATCTAAAATTCATAGGATTATAGATTCACAAACAGCTTAATATAGATTAGAAACTGTTTTTTTTATTCCTCAGCTTAATTTTCTAGCCTGCATTTTATTGTGTTTAACTAATCTGTTCAAATGGCACCAGCAGTATTAACAATAAGTTAAATAAATTCTTGGTCTTAATGAATCAAAGTTAGGGTAGCTTAATAAGTTTAAGCTATTTAAAAACACAATAGACTTATAATTTAGGAAAAAGCTTAAGAACATTAATATCTTGTTTCTAATTTTCTAGCTTAATCACTTAGGCACATTTAGCTTAAAAGTTCATAAAAACTTAAAAAGCAAAAAAAAAATAGTAGTCATATAATTTAGCCTTTTAAAAATTTTGAATTTTAAGTTGTAGTATCTTATTTTCTTGCTGACTTTATGACCTTATGATTAGATTAATTAGTTTTCTCATAAGCTCAGCTTAGATTAGCTTATTTAGCATTTGAGCTTTTCTTAAAATTGTGCTTTTTGAATTGTTTCCTGAGTTTAGCACTTTGATCTTCAAATTCAGATAGTGTAGAGTGTTAGTGGCCAAATAAGCTAATTAGAACTAGCTTGTAGACATTATAAGCTGCTTAGAACATCTTTTGGTTTTTAAATTGAGCTTAAATTAAGCTGTGTGCAAAGCTTTTAGTTAAAACAAGCAAAAGTGAGCTTAAAAGCCCACTTACTGTAGACAGAATATATCAAAGCTTCTTTATGATCAGAATTTTAATTTTGAGCTTAAGCTCCATTGTATAAAAAGTGCTTAAAAATTTGTGTCCTTAATAATTACCATCTTTTAGTTTTAGTTAAAAGTTGAAAAAATAAAAAAAAATACAAAAAGGTTTAGACACCCTTCGAACCCAGGACGCTTAAAGCACACAACACACACACTTTACCATTGTGCTTCAATAGCTCATCCGTGAGTTATTGAACACACAATTACTTTAACACCTTTTTGGACTTGTAAACCCATAAAGCACTTCGCGAGCTAAATACCAGCTTATCCTTTGAGAAGCTTAATTTGTGTAGTCTTTTAGGTTAGTCTAAATTTTTTCTTTAAAATCTTGATAGGTTTAGAATTTTTCCTTGAATTTTTCATAATATTCTACTAAGAAGAATCTTTTTAATCATTTTTCTTAGGGATTAAAGTTACGAAAAAATCAAAAAAATAACAGAATAACTATTATAAATAACAAAAAAATAATTTTTTAGCACTAGATTAAATACTTTTAGTTTTACTAATACATGAAAAATCATTTCAACACTTTTAGATTTAATTTATCATTTTTGAGCTTTTAATTTTAATTTTAAAAATAGGATTTTTAAAAATAAAAATAGTTAAAAATAGTTATCTTGATTTTATGTTATTTTTAAGACTTTATAACTAAGTTTAAAAATCAATATTTTTCGAGTATTAATAGAATAAATTTGCATTTCAAGATTTAATTAGATTAAATTAGTTTTTTTAAATTCAAAATAAGATTCAAAAATAATTAAAAAATATTTTTTCTTTTCAAAAATTTTCTTTGTCTGTATTCTAAGTAAAGAAAATTTAAGTTACATATGTTTAAAGTTTAATTATGTTCTTATTAGCTTATTTAATCGAGCTTTTTATTTGCTCCTGTTAATTAGATTTAACGTGCTTAATTGCTTTGTTGTTTGCTTATTTTATTTGTTTTGTCTTCAATTAGTAGTCATAGAAATTCAAATCATCACATTGCTCATATTCAATTAGCACAGGTGATAAGTCTATTTAGCAAGTTTGATGATTCACCCTTTGAGCATTGTTCCAAATAGGTATTTAAACCATCCTTGAATTTTGAAACAGTTTTAGAAGGTAAATTAATCCAACATGCAAATGTATCAAAGCATCCTCACACAAGATAACAGGCTTATTAAACATCTCAAAACTGCTTTCCTAGTCTTTGAGACATCATATTGTTCCAATTTCTTTTATTGCCTCTTAGATTGTGAGCGTTAGCGTTTTGCCTATGTTTCTCAACTTGTTTAACAGTTTTCCTAGCAGTTTTCTCTTGTTGCTTAGGTTTGACAAACTTCTATCCTAAGCAATACTGAGGCCTTAACTATTTCTTCTAATTTTTAGTTGAGACACCATTTTCTCCCACTATCTGACACCCATTCTTCAATAATTGGGGCATCATCATTCTTCCTAACTACCATAGGCTCAGTCTTCACACTAGAGCATAGCTTTTACAGTTCTCAACTACAAGCTTATTAACAAACTCATCTAAACTAGTAAAAGACAAGTCAGGTGTTAGAGGCATGAAATTTCCTGTGTAGGGAGGTGGAACTGCATTATATTTTTCATAGCCTAAACCTTTCTTGCAATTATCAACAATCTGACACTCTATGGATTTAGTTATAAACTTTTAGATGCTTTTTCAAATTTATCATACATTAAATTTGAATGCTATCTTTTTCCTTTTGAATTTTTTCAATGCATCTTCCTAAGCTCGTCTACTAGTTATTTACTCCTACATGACATATCCCAATTTTAAGCCATTAATGTTTTCTACATAAACAGACTCATTCTTTTTAATAAAATTCAAGTTTTTCTTCCCACTGGATTTCTAACCGTTTTATAACCTAAAAACCATTAAACTAGATTTCACTAAATCTATCTTAATAGTTGAACATTGATTCGCAGTTTTATCCTACCTAAAATATATCACAAAATAATATGAACCTAAAGAGTAAGTTAAGAAGAATACCAAGTTTACCCTTGATAAATTCCCCTTTAAAAAAATATATATAATATCATATATAATACGTATATTTAACCAGGGCAAGTATGATCACCCGGGTCGTTTCCCCAACGACTAGTGAAATTGAAACTACGTTTAGGTTCGGATCCTGATTTGAATGAAGTAAAGATATTTTGGATAAGCTATTACTAAAAAAAACAAATAATGACAATTAAGCAAGTAAACAAATTTTAATCCTTAAAATTGTAAACTAAAATTTTACTAAATAAAGAAAGAGTGCCGAAAATTATTAAAAATAAAAGCCCTAATTTTTATCTTTTTATAAAAGTTTAATTAAACTAATTAAAAATCAAACCTAAATACTAATTAAAATTAATAAACTTAATTAAAAACTTAACTAAGGACTAATGGTGCAAAAACCTAAGAAACTAACGGGGTAACTAACAAACTAACGGAGGGACTAACTGAAAAACAATTAAAATCGAAAAGTTACACTTTCTACCCTGAGAATCTATCCCGACAACAAACTAAGTCCAAAAAGCATTCGAAAATTTTAAGTAAAGAAGCTTAAAATGAAAAACTCAAAGAAACAAAGTTAGTGAAAGGAAGCCAGGGAGACAAGATTAATAAAGGTTACTGTGGGCTGAACTCACAAATTAAGCTCACAAATAGCTTATCTTTAAGCTGTAACAAAAAGGAGGTCTTAATCCTTTGGTTTTAGAAAATAAGCAATAAAAAACTCAAAACAAGATCAAAATAAAAAGGGAAGAAGTTCTAAAGAGCTTATATAAGCTTAAATCATAAATGACACAGAAACTAAAGCTTACACTACTTTATGCTACTGAAAATTGATCATGAAATAAAAATAAAGCAAACTCGAGGAAATAAACAAAGTAACACAAACACCAAATAAGCAAGCAAACTTAATAAGCTAAACTAGACTCTGAAACTTAAAGAACTTATTAATAAAACTTATTATCCATCAAATAAGCAATAAAATCTAGACTTTAAAAGCTGAATTAACAAATTTAGACTTTACTTTAGTTCCTACTGTTTTTGGAATTTTCAGGTTTATATGACTTTTGACAGCTAAATTAAACTAATTAATTAAGCTAGAAATTGCAAATTAAGACTTAAACCGTATTAAGCTATATTAAAACTTAAATTCCTACTGAATTTAAATAAGCTAAAACTTAAAATACTTATCTAAAATTAATCTAAGAACACAGCAGAAACTAACTGAGTTAGTACTGCTAGTGTAAAAGTTCAGCAGTACTTTCAAAGTGAAAAGTAAATGCTGAATTTTTACACTAGCAGTACTAACCTCAGTTAGTACTGCTGTGTTCTTAGCTTAATTTAGATAAGTAATTTTAAGATTTAGCTTATTAAATTCAGTAGGATTTAAGTTTTAATATAGCTTAATACGGTTTAAGTCTTAATTTGCAATTTCTAGCTTATTTACTTAGTTTAATTTAGCTGTCAAAAGTCATAAAAACCTGAAAATTCCAAAAACATAGGAACTAAAGTAAAGTCTAAATTTGTTAATTCAGCTTTTAAGTCTAGATTTTATAGCTTATTTAGATGGATAATAAGTATATTAATAAGTTCTTTAAGTTTCAGAGTCTAGTTCAGCTTTTTAATCCTTTTAGCTCATTTGGAATTTGTGTTACTTTGTTTATTTCCTGAGTTTGCTTATTTCATGATCAATTTCAGTAGCATAAAAGTAGTTTAAGCTTTAGTTTCTTTTCATTCATAGATTAAGCATATCATAAGCTCTTTAGAACTTCTTTCCTTTTTTATTTTGATCTAGTTTTGAGTTTTTTATAGCTTATTTTCTAAAACCAAGGGATAAGCCCTCCTTTCTTGTAACAGCTTAAAGATAAGCTCTTGGAGCTTTAATTTGATTTCATCCCATAGTAACCTTATAATCTTTGTCTCCCTGCTTCCTTTACAACTAAGTATTTCTTGAGTTTTTCATTTTAAGCTCTTTAAAATTTCGAATGCTTTTTGGACTTAGTTTGTTGTCGGGATAGATTCTCAGGGTAGAAAGTGTAACTTTTCGATTTTAATTGTTTTTCAGTTAGTCCCTCCGTTAGTTTGTTAGTTACCCCGTTAGTTTCTTAGGTTTTTGCACCATTAGTCCTTAGTTAAGTTTTTAATTAAGTTTATTAATTTTAATTAGTATTTAGGTTGATTTTAATTATGTAATTAAACATTTATAGAAAAGATAAAAATTAGGGCTTTTATTTTTAATAATTTTTCGGCACCTTTCTTTAATTAGTAAAAATTTATCTACAATTTTAAGGATTAAAATTTGTTTACTTGCTTAATTGTCATTATTTGTTTTTTTTAGTAATAGCTTATCCAAAATATCTTTACTTCATTCAAATCAGGATCCGAACCTAAACGTAGTTTCAATTTCACTAGTCGTTGGGGAAACGACCCGGGTGATCATACTTACCCGGTTTAATATACGTATTATATATTATATTATATATATTTTTAAGAGTGAATTTTATCAAGGGTAACTTGGTAATCTTCTTAATTACTCTTAGGATTATATTATTTTGTGATATATTTTAGGTATATAAAACTGCGAATCAATGATCAACTATTAAAAGATTTAGAGAAATCTAGTTTAATGGTTTTAGGTTATAAAACAGGTTTAGAATCAGTGGAAGAAAAACTTGAATTTTATAAAAAGAATGAGTCTGTTTATGTAGAAAACATTAATGGCTTAAAATGGGATATTCAAGTAGGAGAAATAACTATTAGAGAGCTTAGGAAGAAGCTTGAAAAAATTCAAAAAGAAAAAGATAGCATTCAATTTAATGTAGATAAATTTGAAAATGCATCTAAAAGTTTAAACAAACTCATAGAGTGTCAGATTGTTGATAAATTGCAAGAAAGGTTATATGCATATGGAAAAATAGAATGCAGACCCACCTCCCAACAACCCGGAAATTTCATGCCTCTAACACCTGATTTGTCTTTTACTAGTTTAGATGAGTTTGTTAAATGATAATACCTCCGTTGAGAATATTATATTTTGGTATTTTTACCAATTGGTGATTTTTATTTCTTAATTAAAAAGAAAGATTTTTTCATATTTTTTTTTTATTTTTTCATTTTTTTTTGATTTTTCTATTTTTTTTATCTTTTACTTATACTAAAAAGAAAAGGAAAATATTTTTTACTTTTTATATTTTATAATTTTTTTGAATTTTTGAATTATAAAACAAAAATGAAACTTTCGAGTGTGAAAGGATCTTCAAACCAAATCAACAAACACAAAACGTAGGAATCTTAAACACTAGTCCCCGGCAGCGGCGCCAAAAACTGATTGCGAGTTTTATACACGTAAAATATATCACAATATAATATAATCCTAAGAGTAATTAAGAAAATTACCAAGTTACCCTTGATAAAATTCACTCTCAAAAATATATAATATAATATATAATACGTATATTAAACCGGGCAAATATGATCACCCGGGTCGTTTCCCCAACGACTAGTGAAATTGAATCCTCGTTTAAGTCCGGAATATGATTTGAATAAGCAAATAGATGATTTGATGATCTATTACTTTTAAATAAAAATCAACAATTAAAATTGACAATTAAAATCAATTAAACAAGTAAACTAATTTTAACCCCTAAAAATGTAAACTAAATTTCTAAACCTAGGATAGGACAAAAGAAAATTTTAGGAAAAAGAAAAACATTTTTTTGGCTTTTTAGATTAAGAGATATGATTTTTCTAAAATTTAAACTAATTAAAAACTATAAAAAATAATAAATCTATTAAAAATAAAGTCCTAAATTTTTTATAAAAATTACAAATTTGGAAAAATGATTTTTAAGCTTAGAAAAGTCTAAAATAACATAAAAACTAAGAAAACTATTTTTAACTATTTTTAAAATTAAAATTCTATTTTTAAAATTAAAAATTAAAGCTCAAAAATGAAATTTAAAATCTAAAAGTGGTGAAAATGATTTTTCTGAATGTAAACCTTAAGCTATTTTTTATAAAACTAAAAACTATTTTTTTGTATTTTTCTAAAACTTTTTTCTATTTTTTATGTATTTTTTAAGATTTTTACTTTCGAAAAATGATTAAAAATAAAATAAAAGGTAGAAAAATCTGAAAAATTCAGGATAATACTTAAACACTAACAGGAATGCAAGAAAAATAAGAAAGACAAAAATTCTTAACGAATAAGCTCTCAAATGAGCTTAATAAGCTACGGCTTATTTATAAAAAGGAAAACTAAAACGTGTACTAGTATTAAATGGTGTAAACTATGGATGGATGAGCTAATGTAGCAAACTGGTTAAGGTGTTGGTGTTATAAGTATGAGGTCGTGGGTTCGAGTGTGGTAGCAACCCCTTTTTTCACTTTTTATTTACTTTTTTTTACTTTTTTTTGAAAAACTAATTACTAGGACTTAATAAGGACACTAAAATAAGCTACTTTAACGAACGGGACATAAGCTAAAACTAATTAATAAGCTCTAGAACAACTTATCTAAAAGCTGTTACAGAAACTAGGCGTTTGGGCTTATTCTTACTTTAATAGCTATAATAAGCTCAAATTAAGCTCAAAATGGAAAAGGAAAAGTGTTCTAAGAAGCTTATGATGTGCTTAATCTAAAAATGAAAAGAAATCTAATCTTGTAATACTAGAAAACAACTGAAAGTGAAGATGAAAGAAGCATACTCAGGAAATAAGCCAAAGTAGCACAAAATTCAAATGAGCTAAAAACCTTAAAAAGCTAAACTAGACTCTAAAACTTTGAGGACTGATTAAACTACTTATAATCTATCTAAATAAGCTATAAATTCTACCACCTTAAGCTAAGATTCAAAAATTAATAAGCTGAATTACTACCCTACTGTTTTTGGCTTTTTATGAATTTGAATGACTTTTGACAGCAGAATTAAGCTAGGACAATAAGCTAGAAAATGAAATTTAAATCCTAATCTATATTAAGCTATAACTAGACTAGAAAATACTAAAAGATGAGCTATTAAACCCTAACTTTGTTGACTTAATTTGGGGCTTAAATATCAGCAGTACTAAGTTACTTAGTACTGCTGATGCACTTTGCACAAATGCAAAACTATAGTGCAGGTTACTAAAGAGTAAAGCCTGCACTAAAACACACTCAATTGAGTGAGTTAAGTCCAAATTTAAGCACTCACAAGCCAAAGGGAACCTAGAATAAGAATAAGCAATCCTAACTTTAAACTAAAAGTGCCCTGGTGCTGGAACCAACATAATAAGCCATAACTTTTTGATTTCTTAAAACTAACTTCTAAAATTTAATTCCCTATTGATCTTAAGCTAAAACACAACTAACTCAAGTGAATTGATCAAATTAATTTGACTTTTGCTAGTCAAACAAGCTTATGCCAAACACCCCTTTAAGGTTAGATAGATTTTGTTAAGCTATTGATTTTGAAAACTACTGATTAACACTTAACAACTAGATTACTAATAGCTTATAACTAACCTATTTAACATGTTCTAACAACTGATTAAGCAAAATTCTAGGATCAAAGACTATTAACTAATATTTTTGGTTTTTTAAGCTTTTATGACAGTTTATAAAAATCTATGATCTAGGTATTTAAAAGTAAAGACAGATTAACTATTGTGACTTATTAAGCTAAATAAAACCTAATTAAGCAAAAATTAGCAAACTAAATAAGCAAATAAGCAGATCTAAATATGCAAATATGCAAATATCAAACTATCTAACTACTTATTAAAACTAGAAATTAAATGTTAGAAGAGTAAGGAGAACTTACAAGTAGCTTCAGCTTAGAACAGAAGCTTGTGTGCTCTTTAGAGCTTATCTCATAGCTCTGAGCTTATCAAATTGATAAGCAGTAAGGGTCCATGAGAGCCTGTCCCATGTTTGGCTCTCCTTCCAAAATTTCAAAGCAAAGGTAATAAGGACTTAAGCTGATTTTTAGGGTTTAATATGATTAAGGTAAGATTTAGCTTAATAATAAGCTTAAAGACTTATTAGAGCTTATTAGAGCTTAAAGGGCTTATTGAGCTTTTAAAATAAGAAAAATGAGAGATTATTAATTAAAGAGATTTAGAAAGAAAAAAAAAACACTGCATTTCATTAATAAAAATGTTGCTTACAATATTTAAAAGGAAATTACAAGTAAAAAAATACTAAATTAAACTAGACTTAAAAACGACTAAAAAAAACTAGATGGTGCGTGTGTGAGAGGTGAAGATTATTTATAGCCTGTAGAGAAGCTTCTAGCCTTGCTGCCTACTCCTTTCAATCATAGCCTTCCAAATTTCCAATCATTGCCAAATGATTAAGGGTCGTTGGATCACATATGTGCACACCCGGATTGCCAGCGTGGCAATCCGTGATGTGACATGTTGTGTTTTTTCTGAGAGTGAAATTAGTGTAAAATTGTAGCTTCTCTTATGCTTTCTCCTCTTGTACATGATCCTCTCTTATGCGTCTTGGCCAATAGGAGCTTGATTTGACTGATTTGTTCATGATATCTTGATATAGACCACTTGAATAGACGTCCTTGACCCTCAATTTGGAAAAGCCCTATGATTTTGACCTTGGGTAAACACGGGGAAGACGGGTGCATAGTAAAATAGGTTTCGCGCCCATTTTTTTGACAGTTAAAATTGTTATTACTTTGGGCTTTTGACACTTTCAGTCCCTTTCATTCCTTTCTTCTTTTCTAGTTATAAATAACTTTGGGAAAGTGTAAGTTTGGTCCTTGGAGTTTATATAAAAGTAAAGTGGGCTAGGATTTGGGCTTATTAGATCCGGGTAAGGCCCAATTAGAGGAGGGGACATTTTTGGACTTTTGTGAGATTTAAGGGACCAAAGTGAAACATTTTTAGGATTTGTCCTTTTGTGTTTGACTTAGTTTGACCATCTTTGACTGACATTGATTTTTCTTGGCCGATTTTTTGGCTGAGGCTTGACTTTTCTGGCTTTGGCTTTGTACTCTTCTGATTCTCGTGTCCGTGCTTGCTCGTTTTTGACTGTTTTCTTGTGATTTTTGACTTATCCGTACCTGCACACACAAAACACAAATACAAGCATATTTTTGCCATTTTTGGTCTGTTTTGGGTTTAATTGGGTTATTTTAGGTACAAACGGATATGTGTATTCTACACTTATCAAAATTCCCCAAACTAAACGATTGTGTGTCCTCACGCAATATCACATGCCTTATAACCAAATACCTCGAAACTTCCCCAAACTAAACCTTTGAAAAGTAGCAAAGATTTTTGTTGAGAGAGATAAGAGATCATAAGTTATAAAACACCCGATTTCCCATTTTCTAAGATTTTTCTCTTTTTATGATTTTTCTTGATAATTAACTACCTAACTACAATTTATTCGACATAATGTATTGTTTTCATTACCTCATTAGTAACTTTTAGGATCATAGAATAAAAAGCACAATTAAGTGTCTAAAAGATAACTTCATCATCCCTGATTTTTCACTTTTCCCATGCTAAGCTTAAAAATAAGATCACTGCTAATTACGAACTAAGATGCTAAGACTACTTATAATTACAACTTGTGAATTCCTCTTTCCCGACATAAATCATATATTTAGGTGTGTGTGTTCAAATTAATTTAAACCATTAAATCCACATATTTAGATAGATGACATCCGACCAAGCTTTACACATGGGCCTTTTGGGCTAATATGTTAATCACTTGGCAAGATCACATCTCAAAGCAAACAAAAACCTCCTTAGCTAAGACTTCATTGGTTCACTTGTCCCATGAATGACTTTCTTCTCTAGCAATCCCACCGTCATCGGGTAAGTGCTAAGGCTTTTGACACC
>BQNB010108759.1:0-22894 GCA_026074375.1 Tanacetum coccineum | reverse complement strand
TTCAAGGTAAGTATGTTCATCTTAACTAGTTTATGATATTCATGTAACATAAGTTATGATGGATCTACGGTTTACATTAAATACATATTATATATGAGATTTAATAATGAAATGGTGATTAGGGTTAGTTTAGGGTTATGATCATGCATGTTGCATGTTAGGGTTTGCATTAGATCTCGATTTAGGGTTTTGCAGAATTAGGTCTGTGTTAAACTGATGATATCTAGATGTTAGAGACGTGTTTGGATATGATTAAAGAGCCTAAATTGTAGTTCAAAGAGTCTATTTTTCAAAAAGTCCAGCCTCGAATGATTTTGAGTTTTGGAAGTTGGTTACAAGAAAAGTTGTCAAAACAGTGAATACGGGTCAGAATTAGGTCATGTTTATGAGGGAAACCCTAACTTAAAAGTGGAATTAGGGTTAGCCAATCAACAGTGGTTAAGTTCAATATATATATAAAGAATTGCTAGACGGATAGTCTCTGATTGTATGTCTAAGTTTGGTAATTAGGGCCATACATTTTAGTGTGCAATCAGATCCGAATTGGGACCGTTTTGAAGTTGGATTTTAGTTGGGGTAGTTGCACATGTAATGAGCACTTTGGAATCACAAGGTAGTTAGTAAACTCATAAATGAACTTTGGTGATTTTTGGTATAAATTATAAAGGTCAGCAAGTAGGGTTTTTAAGTTAGTAAAGATACACTAAAATTCTGCAATTCTGAATAAATTGTAGTTGACTAGTGTAATGTGTTAATGAAGTGGTTAAGGTTGGGCATGGTGTCGGGATGACCCATGATGGTTAATCAAACCCTTAAACATCCATCATATGTGTCTTACATGGACTAGAGCTTTTAGCTTGGTCGTATGTAACCGTGTTAATTTGTTTATATAGTTGCGTGATAGGAATTGGAAGCTGCGTTTTGAGCATTCAGGTGAGTTACATAGTCCCACTTTTTATTGCGTTTTAAACTTGGGATGGAAATGATGCAAGTGTTGAAATGAGTTTTAAATTTATGTGATTATGTGTTAGTGTAAATGCATGGATTATTATGTGACTGATATGCGTTATGTGCTACATGTTATGTGATGTGATATTGATGTGTGGACTAAGTCAGGAGGTTACTTGTGGGTATCCATAGCTTATTTAGTAGAAGGTATTGTGGCCTAGTCAGGAGGGTTACATGCGGGTATCCATGGCCTGAGCTATAGGGAAAATGATTTGGATTAATCCAAGAGCGATTGAGGTCGTCTGCTTGGTGTTTGAGTGATTGATTGGATTAAATTGCATGTTAGCTTGTTAGTTAGCATAATTGCCATGCGAAAGTATTGTTTTATAATCACAGTAATTCGGTTAATGATTTTTGAAATTGATTGATATTGTGTCAGAACCAATGTTTCTCACCCAACCTTTTTTATCCGTTGGTTGACCGTAAACAACATTTTTAGGTATTCAGCAGGATGAGGTTAAAGTTAGGAAAAGTGGCTAGATGGACCGTAGGCAGCTGGCGAAGTTTAGTTATCTAGATTTTGTTATTTGTTTTGGATGTATGAATGTTTGAATGTCAAGACGTTGACATGAATTGCCTTCATTTCAATGTCAGACGCCTTTTGGATTTTGTTGATGTGTTTGGGTATTTTCATGACACTGCATGTCTATACCTTGTATTTTATGCATGTTTTAGTTTCTCTATATAGACGCCAATGTGTTGTGATGATTCCCTCTCTCGTCGCGCCTCGCATTTTTGCCTTGGCGGGGTGTGATAGATTGGTATCAGAGCCAATGGTTATAGAGAGGTAGGTGGTTGAGCCTAGACTATAACCTAGGGGTCCTTCATGTAGATGTATTTAAGGCTTAAGTGTTTGATGCTATAACTGCTATGCTTTCCCTCTATTTTTGCATAGCTTATATATCTTGTATTTTGCTAAGTTGTCATTTAGTTATTTTGCCTGCCATTATCTGATATGATATGTATTACTTTCTTAGTATTTTAGCTATGTTTTTCCCCCACCCATAAGAAGTCTCGTTGGGGAACCGTTTTCCCAACTAGACTTAAGCGTTATAGGGAGCCTCTTATGGAACCGAAGGAGATAGGATAGTTGGTCGTTTGTGGGATTCGCGTAATAGGGCTGGACCCGTGGAGTTGGGTGATTCTTGTGGAGGCAAAGTTAAACCCAAGCGAGGCCCAGCATAAGTTTATCCCGTCCTTTACCTCGTCATGTTGTTATTGATTATTTCTTTCATATATTTCGTATTTTGGGAATCGTTGCGAGACTTCGTTCCTTTATGTCATTTCGATTTTATTCTGATATAAGTAAGTAGTTATTTGATGGAGCATCCTTTATGTGTTACGTTGGGGTGGTTTAAGATGTGCAATGTGGTATATGTGCTTATATGTGAATTATGATTGAAATGGGTAATCTTGGAAGTAAGTACATGTGTGAAAGGAGGCACTTATAATTATGGTGGCCAACATAATTATAAAGGCATCACACACGTAGACTTGTGACCATGATTGCATTTATTTGTGTTTGGTTATAAGGTGGTAGTGTAATATGTTTTTCTTTTTTTGATATGTGTATTCATGGTAAGGATGGTGATATGGGTAGAGAATTATTCTCTTATCCTAATTGGAAGATATGTTAAATTGAGTTTTATTTTTCTTATTGAAATCACTATAAAATATACTTAGGTACCAAAATGCCAAGCGAATACCAACAAGATTATCAGAAAACACTTGCTTACGCCTCAAAAATCTACAATGATCCCAACATGTCCAAGGAACTCAAGGAAATCTACAAGGGCCTTAAAAGTAGGTACGTTCACGAGGGGAGAACAATTGACACCACTTTCTATCAAGACATAAGTCAAGAATCCTTAGCCAAATTCACTATAATAAGTTTTGATTGCCTACTCTCTCTAGATGAACAAATATGTCCTAGGTTTATCAGGGAATTTTACAAAACCCTATGCCTTGATAGAAACCTAAATGATAACCATATTTTCATTCAATTTGTCATCAATGAATATGAATTCAACATCTCCCTAGACCAATTTGCCGAGATAACCTCTTTACCAAATCAAGGCATATGTCTTTACTCTAATGCTTGGTCTCTTGATCAACTTGAAAAGACCTTAGAGCAAAATCCTCCCTACAACTCAACCCTCCCTTCTCTTGAAGACATCCAATATTAGATTCATCAAAGAACCATATTTTAGAAACAAACCAAACATGGAACAGTACAAAAATTACCAAACCAAATCAAAACAAATGAACTCCTTGAACACTTGAAACCTTATGAGCTTGTCATTAAGGAAAATGTTTATGCAGCCATAGGAAATAGAGACCATGTTCAAGCATTAATTGCTTTGATGTTGTATTGCCTAGAGAGTGGGAGACCATACAACCTTGCCTACTTTATCATCAAGAAAATGTATTACTTTAGAGATCGAGTTGATAAAGTCTACCATATGGTATGATTTTAACTCGTATCTTTAAGAATCTTAAGGCAAGCCTTGAGGATCACCCTTTTGATAACCGTTACATTCTTGTCCCTAGAAGAATGTCATCCTTTAAGGCAAAACAACCAAAAAATCCACCTCCCAAGAGAACTAGGAATATAGGAAAGTCCAAGCGTGCCTAATTACCGTCCTCCTCCTTATCTGATTCACCCCCTCGGATAATGAAGACTTGGCTAGTACTAAGCTTTCCCCTAAGTCTTACTATAGGGCTCTCCCCGTTCATGAAAACATGTCAAACGAGAAAAGGGAGACAAGAGGGATGTTCAAGAACATGGCTCGGGCACTACACAAGTTCGTAAAAATGTTAAAGAAGGGATCTCGTTGATGGAATGTGATCTATAAACAAATTGTTTTGTTTAACTATCGCATGATTGAATTATTAACTTATTTGTCAATTTTCATGCTTGTATGATGTTAAACTATGCTACTTGGTTCCTTTGTTTATGTTTGCTGGATAATTTAGCTTGGTAATGATTTTAGATTATGGATTATGATGTTTGCATGTTGTTTGGTTTGAGTTTTGGTTGCAAAAACTAGGCTCTGGTCATTTTGCAGGTGTCTACGGATCTACGGATCTCCTTACCCAAGATCCGTACATTGTTATGGTAGATCTGTGTGTCCCAAGACCAGGCACCAAAATTTAAAATTTATCAATATTTAACTTTTTTCACTTTATCTTATAATCATGCTATATGATCCTATGTGAGATTTTAAACCTTAGGATATATCACAACTTTTATATAATCTAAGAACCATTATATAAAACACGTCACCTCTTCCATCATATAATCATTACCCCCAACCTCAAATTTCTTAAACCTTCAATATACTTCACAATTTCTTGCAAATATGCACCCGATAACCAACTTCTCTATCTTCATCAAAGACACATTCACCTAACTTCAAGAGAAAAACTGCAAGAATAAGTGACAAGCCTTCTACCTATGTTAACCTCGAATCCTTAAGTGAGGAACACCAAAATGAAAGAACACCATCTCCACCTCCAAGAAAGAAATCTCTTTCACCACCAAATGCACCATCAAAATCCACCTCTAGTAGGAGCACATATTACACCTCATCATCATCTCCAAGTGAGTCACCAACACCAACTCACGTTTTTTCCTCCACCTAAATTAAGATTTGTCATCCCAATAAAGCTTGAACCTTAAGAACTTCCAACATAAATTTTATCACCTCATGGCCCATATGTGTCAACTGTAGATAACTGGATACCAGACTTTCAAATCTATCACCGCCACCTCGTGTATCTCGACCACCACCAAGATTTGGACATCCGCCACCCGGATTTGAACATCCACCACCACCTCAACCAGTGTTTGTTAACATCAACAACAATTCACCTCAACTAAAAAACCATCAAAACCTACCATAAAACCTAAGAAATCAATATTTTCCTAACCCTCTAAACAACATCTTCATACATCTAAATGACATGCCTCACCTTCACAACATGTTTTGCCAATGTTGTAGCACCACTAGGCATGAAATCCGCATGCTTTAAAACCGAGTCAACTACATGTTTTCCTACATCCGACACCACCTTGGATCTTCATCCAACCTACCATATTTCTGCACTAACCACCTTGATGTTTTGTCAACCCTACGGATTATATGATAGAAATAAATGTATCCCAAGATTTAGAATTTTTAGTTGTTTTTCTTTTTCTAGTTTATTTTAAAATTTTCTAGTTGTCGTCTTTTTATTTTATTTTGGCTAAATGCCAAAGTTTATGTTTTTGCTCTTATAATAGAATTAACATTATTAATTGTTATGTTGTGATGATGATGGTTGTTTATTCCTTATATATATGCATGTGTTGTTAATATATATATATATATATATATATATATATATATTCTTGTCTACAAACTTTGTTTTGTAGCACGCCTCCATAGCACGATTCCTTGGTGCCTCAAACACGAGGGAACATACATCAAGGTGGAGCACTTGCAAATTCGTCTTTATTTTAACTTTGCATGCGTCACGAAGTTACTTAGCATTCATCAAAATACGACTTGCAACCTCGCCTCTACAACACTTTTTGCTTTGACAAAAAGGGGGAGAAAATATGTAAACTCAATCAGTAATTACTTATTTAGTAACTTTTAAGAAATATGAGTTTATATTTTCTCAACATCAAAAAGGGAGAGATTGTTAATACAAATATTCGCGTAAAAATGATATTTATATTTAATGATCTTCGAGTTTTGATAATAACAAATATAATGTCATACAACGTAAAGTTTATGTAAACAAGTTATGTAGTCGTAAGTTTACTTGACGACGACAAATAACTTAAGGTATGAATATGGCATTATAAAGCGTAGTTAATGATCAAATAAAAATATTTTTACTTGCGTTCAAACTTAATCATTTGCATAAACCTTTTCTAATCAAATGATTTCAAGTAAACACGTGATTAATTATAAGCTAGTTTTATTAATTATGTAAGACAAAATAAGATTAACCATAAGTGAAAACAATATTTTCAAATATACTCAAATCTTCTCAAATCTTGTAAATCTCTCCTTATTTATGTTAAGAAATATTTTCCTTCTAGAAGAATCTAATAAATATGATTTTTGAAGTACATAAGAATATTTTGTAATGATTTGGGGTTAATCACTAAATGACAAAAAATGTCCCAGCTGCTACCTATGGATCCAACATAACCAAAGACGAATCCAGGCGTAGGTGGATCCTTGGATCCGTGCAACACAGCTGTTAGACTAGGATTTGAATTTCAAATGTTGCCTATAAATAGCAACCTCGTGTCTTCATTTTGGATAACCCTTTTTCCAATATTTTTCTCTAGCATTTTTATTTTCATACATTCTTTGACCATTATACTTGTTCTATAATACATAACAAGTTATCAAATCATTCCACTCTTTAGTGAAGAACACTAACAAAGACGTTAAGCTTTAAGTGTTATTAGTTTAGTTGTGTCATCACTTTTGTGATATTTATCCATCTTCGATCTCTTGTGTTCTGTGTATCATATGTGTATGATAGGTTAGTATTTTAGGCCTTAAAATACGTAGTGTGTTAGATTTGTTACATCTCGGAGTAGAACTCGGTATTTAGCTTAGTACCGGAAAAAGTGTAAGCGACGTGTATGGTTGTCTCCGCCTAAAGGGAGCTTGTTGACATAGTAAAGAAAACTCTCAAGTTGGGTACTTGAGGAGTAAAGTAAGGCGAAGAGGAGCTTCATAGCCGAACCACTATAAATCATTATGTCATCGGTTTGATCTTTCTTATCATTACTCATTTATATTTCGCATTTACTTATTCATTTATTACATAGCTATCATATACACTTGTGTATATCTTTTAAATTCACATAAGTAAACAATCTAAGTTTTAATTTTAAAACGGTAAAACTATTCAACCCCCCCCAACCCCTTCTAGCTTCCATAATCTCAATAACCTAACCTGTAAAAGTGGAAACTGAACACGATAAGTCTTGATGACTTAGTGAGTAAACTGTGTTGAATGCTAAAATATAAATTATAACATGCTATCTTTCAGCTATATCCAAAACTAAAAAAGCATATCACTCTCGGCTTTATACGAGACTATTAGAACCTATCACTCTCGGTTATATACGAGACTAGCATATCATATCTGTCACACCCCTAGACGGGGTCTGGACGAAATACGTGTCCGAGGGCGTGACGTCATAATATACATCACACAAAATCAAGAGAACGACCTCTGTGGGGCGTTTTAAAAGACGTTCTATAACACCTCGTGTTTTAGGTCATTGTACGACATTATGTAATTCACAATTTATTTTTAGGGTTTTACGCGTTTGCAAGGTATACTCAACTAAGCTTAGGTTTGTGTAAAAACTTAAGGTAATGCAAATAATTAAGTAATTAATAAATAAAAAAAATATATATATAAAGGGGAAATCGGCCAAAAAGAAATGAAGGAAAAAAAGGAAAACAAATCCCACTCTAATTAAAATTGGTAAAAGATATCTATCCTAAAACTTTTTGTAAACCTTATAAATACCAAAAACCCTTCTCCCCCTTGTTTTTAATTGTCCCGGCCGAATTTTATCAAAGGAGGAAGAAGAAAAATATTTTTTTCAAGTTTGGTGATTTTTGTGTTCAAGATTCGAAGATTTAAGGTATAAATTATAATCCTTTGAGTTAATTATCATTAAAAACATCTAATAATTATTATGATGGATAATTAGGGTTTCATAACATCTGTAATTAATGATATAATAAACAGGTTATAATGATTAGGGTTTAATTAGGATCATATGGGTAAATTCGTTAGGGTTTAGATCGTGTTAGAATTTGATTTAGATTAGGGCAGAATTTAGGGCTGTGTTGTTCGGCTGTTATCTCAATGATGGTAATAGCTTTTGTCAAGTTTCTAGTATCTATAATGTAGCTTAGAGAGTCTAGTTTCTAGAACATCCGGCGTCGAAAGTTTTTAAGGTCGGGAAATCATTCAAACGTTGGTTGCAAGAAAAGTTGTCAAATCAGTAATTACGGGTCAGATTATGAGGTATAAAACCCCCACTTAAAATATGAATTTAGCCTAGAACTTATACAGGAGTTTAGTTCTATGTGTCTATTAGAAATCCCCCAAATTAGAGCTTCTGATTTGGAGTCTAAGTATCGTTTTTAGTTCCAAACATTTTAGTGTGCAAACAGATCCGAATTGGGACTGTTTTGAAGTTTGATTTTCTTAGGAGTACTTGTGCATGTAAATGGCTCTTGGGAATCACGAGGTAGTTAATATACTCATAAATGAACATAGGTGATTTTTGGTATGAATTATGGAGGTTTGTAAGTAGAGGTTTTGAGTACGTTAAGTCACGTTAAAATTCTGCATTTTTGAACAAATTGTGACTAAGTAGTGAAACTTGTTAATGAAGTGGTTAAAGTTGGGTATGGTGTCGGGGTGACCCATGGGGTTAATAAAACACCTTAGACATCCATCATATGATTGTTACATGTGCATTAAGCTTTTGGCTTAGTACGTGTACACAGATATATTTGTTTTTTAGGAATTGTGCTAAGTTGTTTGTGGAAGCTTTTTGTTAGAATCTTTTGGAAAGCTAAGCAAAGGTGGGTTTCATAGCCCCTTTTCTCATGTTATTTTGGGGTGAAAATGATGCTTGTTGTCGTGTTAAAATGTTTTTAAGCTTGCTTTGGTTATGTGTATTGGATCGTGGGCACATTCCGTCCCGTTGCGTTTTGATATGATATGTTTGGTATTGTGGATCCCAATATGCAAAATGAGGTTTGGCGGTGATAAGACTGCGTGAGCTAATATGAGGCCATGTTGCGCACATATGAATTTGGTATGATTGTGGATCGTGGGCACGTTCCGTCCCATTGTGGTTAATTGGTTAACATGAATTGTTTGGTAATGCAGCAGCTAATTGAAAGTTTATTTTGGGACATTGTTGTATGTCGTAAACCTATGATTCTTGCTCAAGTTTATGTTGATGTTTTAAGCATCATTTTCAGGTGAGCTTAATGGTGCTAAGATAGAGCGAAGTGGCTAGAAGAGACCGTAAGATGCTTGGAGTTTCTTTATGCTTTCTGTTTGAATAAATGCGTTTGCATGAATTGTTTAGATTATGTTTTGCATGTCATTTATTAACGAGACCTCTTTCTCATTAATAAAGACTCCATTAGGTTTTGGGTATTGTTATGACACTTTGTGTCTTTGTTTTACTTTAGTTTTCATTTTAGTATTCTCTATATAGATACCATGTGTTGTGATGATATCCATTCTTGTTTACGCCTCGCGTTTCCGCCTTGGCGGAGTGTGACACTTTGTAAGACATGCTTATAGCGTGCATCCTAGACTTCGAAGAAAGTTGGGATGTTTATCTTTTGATGGTTGAGTTTTCGTATAACAATAGTTATCATGCTAGTGTGAGATGTACTCCGTTTGAGGCATCGTATGGTAGAAAGTATCTTTCGCCAATTATGTGGGCTGAGGTTGGAGAAGGTTAGTTGATAGGAACTAAGTTAGTGCAAGAGACTACTGAGAAGATCTTACAGATTAAGGATAGACTTAAGGCTGCGCGTGATCATCAAAAAAGTTATGCTAATAAGAGGAGGAAGCCTCTAGAGTTTAGTGTAGGTGACTATGTCTTGCTCAAAGTATCGCCTTGGAAAGGTGTGGTACGGCTTTGGTAAAGAAAGGGACGTTAGTCACTAGATTTGGTTAGGATGACCATAGCGTTGAAAATATGAGACAAAGTAAGCGCCCCGTGCCTATCGATTAGAATTTGCCTCATAAAATAACATTAGATGTGTTCATGACACGTTCCATGTGTCAAACCTAATAAGTTGTTCGGGCTGATCCAACCACTGGAGCAAGTGCCTTTGGAATGAGATTTCCGAGTTGATTCTAGAGTGAAATTTTGTGAGAAGAGACTCGTGGCGAAAACTTTTAGAGAGTAGGCAGATTTTTATTGTACATAAAAGTTGAAACATAGATACTGGATTTCCATCGTCAATAAGTTTGCGAAAGGTGGAATTCTAAACGAGGCACTGTGACATTCACGTGGAACGTGTAAAGATCAGATTGATATTTAAGTACCAATGCCCATTTTGTCTTTAGTGATTCATTTAGAGTAGAGATGAAATATTCAGGACAAAATTCTTTAAGTGAAGGAGGGGGGGGGGTTAGAATGTAACCTTATGCCCTTTTTGTGTATCCTGAATATTTCATTTATAGCCTTTGACTATTTGATTTTTGTCAGATTCTTATATTCATATTTTTCGTACCGTGTTGACGGTGATGATATTTTATGAGAATTTGTGGTGATTATGGTTTACATTGTGAATTAATATAACAAATTTTGGAAGGAATTATTGTTTATTTGTATTCCAGCAGCATTTTTGAACCCGTGAATTTTGAGAAATGCCGTAAAAACATGTCAAACACGTCCGTTAATGTCGAAATGAGTTTTTGAAGGGTGTAAAGTGAAAATATGTCGTGTGAATACTCTAGGTTAATGGAAAAGTATTTTTAAAGTGAATAAAAATGCTAATTAACTTTGGGGTAAATTTTACGGTTGAGTTTTACGAGTATTTAAGTGATCCCGACGCAAAAAGAAATACCCGAGGCCTCCTTGGATGCCATATCCGGTCATGGGTGATTAAGGGGACAAGGTGGCTTAATTTTAGCTAATGTGTCCCAAGGGTCTACAAATATATTCTTCCACTAGAAACCTTTTTCATTCATTATCCATTTTCAAAAAAACACACACATAAGTGTGTGTGTGTGTGTATGTATGATTGCTACGTCTGCCACCTACCAACAACAATCCACCATAAAAATTCCAACTTTCATCGAGAACGTGATATACCGGGTTGATACGAGTATTTGGGTGTTCACTAAAACGACGTTTGGGTTATCCGGTTCATGTCGAAATATACATTTTTGAAATATTCCTTGTAATTTTTCAAACTTAAATTTCGTTTGTCCTTTTGGGTTTGTTTTGATGCATAGATGTTAGTTGTACAAGTTGATCGTTATGAAAATCAATTTTTGGAAGCGAAACGGATGATTAAAGGGGTGTTTAGTTCGTGTAATATAAAAAAAAGAACATGGATTTTGTTGTTTTGATATTGTGGTCGTGATGGTTGAATAATATATGTTGCTAGATAGCTTATTTTTGATAGTAGCTTGTATAGCTTATTCGGGCTTATTTTAAAGCTATTTCTTGGCTTATTTTGGGCTTATATGCCACGAACCATTCCCAAAATCACTAGGAAAGTAATTTTGATTATTTTTGTGTTATGGCTTATGTTATGGACTATTTTTGAGGCTTATGGTAGTAACCAAATGCGATAGGTAGCTTATTAGCTTATTTTCAAGCTTTAATAACGTATTTTTTACTATTGGCACCACGGCCCAATAAGTCTATTTAAGCCGTAGCTTAATGGGAGGGATTATTGTGATCCGGATTATTTTCTACATATAAGTATATACTTATATATGTAAATGGACCTCGATTTTGGACTTGGATCGTATTTTGGACTTATAAATGTCTTAATAGACCCTTGTTGGGCCTAAAAGCCCAATAAGCGATATTTAGTCGTTATAATAGTTTTGAAGGACTTTTGAAAGTGAAAATGTGTTTACGAAGTGATATGGAATGATATTTTGGAAAAACGTTTTAGTAAACGTTAAAGATTGAGAATTTATAATTTTATCGAAAAGTGTCGAATTTATGAAAAGTATTGAAAATAAGGCTTGAAACCTTGGAAAACGTTGTTTGAGCGTATGGGTCATGTCGAAATTTCGTAAAAACTTTATACTTAGAAATTTTCCTAAAAACATGATTTGTGATTTTTGTTATTTAATTATTTTATTTATTTAATAAATACACTAAAAGACGAAAAATATAATTTTTTTCGAAACTTCTCGGATATGTTTATTATGTGAAAACGTTTCATTTTCAACCGTGTTATGATTAGTTTGGAGTGACTAAGGTTTACCGAATAGACTTGTCGAGATATATTTATAATTATTAATTATAAATATTTACTTATGTTACTTATCTATTTTTCCTAAATAGTATAAGTATGTCCTCCCGTTATATATCAATATTGATATGATGTGTTGGGATAAGACATCAACCATCACACCACTAAATTCCTTTGGGTAATTGTACAACGCGTCTAAACTCTATGCATCAAACGTGAAGATTGTTTTGGAAATAGATAATTAAATCGGGACATTAACTGGACTAGGTCGTGTGCGGTCGTCGTTGCCTTTGCTTGTGTGATTGAGATTTGGTTGCTAAAGACTTGCTTGGGGAGATTTCTCGTAGCCCCACTTTTTACTGGTTTTTTTGTTGGGGGAAAATGATACTCAAATGGGTTTTGAAATGTTTTTTGATGATTTGTGCGAAATGTGTTTTGTTTTTGGGACAAAGTTACGTCTTTGACTGCTATGTGAATATTAAGTTGTTGAATGATTGTTTGGATCAGGGGTAAGCCTATCTCAAGTTGCATTATTGTTGGGGGGGAATCGGATGGGTACGCCTACCCAGTATTTGTGTGATTATTGGAGCGGATGGGTACGCCTACCCAGGTTTGTATGTGGTCCTGCCCTAATTTTATTGCTCTAGCTGGTAGGCCTTTTAGGTGCGTAAGTGACATATGGTTATTGATTAACGGTGATGCTAAGGTTGTTTGCATATATTCCGTCACATAGCAACTATTGTCCACTATTAAAATATTGACATAACTTTTGGGTTTAAGGTTAAACCTAAAGCTCACCAACATTATTGTTGATGTTTTTGAGTATCATTTTCAGGTGAAGTGAAAGAAGAGTAGTTTGGTGATTGTTATAGTAGACTTAGAAGTATCCCGAGTGGAATTTCATTTAAAGTCTTGCTTGCTTGTTGTTTGGTCCTAGTAATTGGATGTTTTGGATTAAGTTTGGATTATGGACCCCTGTGAGGGCATTTGAATAATTGTAAGAGATTATGGATTTTAGTTGCGATTTGGGACATCACTCGAGGTTGTTCAAGGTTGATGGTCTTCATAACACTTGGAGTTTATGCAATGTAGTTTTCTCTATTTTGTATCTTGTGTTATGATTGATCATTATGTTGCATTCCCAAGTTTCCACCATTGCCGGGGTGTGACAGGCCCCCTTAGTGATAAAGGGGCCTCCCTTAATAACATGGCCGATCCCCTTAGTGATAAGGGGGCCGCCCATCTGACGACCAATTTTCTTGGTTTTTTTTATTTTGGCAAGTTTTAACTAATTTGTAGTTAAAGATCAACAAAAGAAATGCTTATTTTTAACAAGATATTTGACATTTTAATTACCTCTTTGTTAATTAAAAATACTTTAATTACTTCCGACAAAGTATTCAAGTTGTCAAGCCGAGAGATGATTTAACGGAGATTAAGTAAGGTTTTTAATTAACATTTCGTTAATTAAGCATTTTAATTATTTCGGATGAAATAATCAAATTGTCACCATTTAAAGATGAGAATGAGAGAAGGATATTTTTTAGAAGATTTCGATGATATGTTATATAGTTCCTATACTTAGATTCAACGAATCAAATGGCTCATGTTAATGAGATATAAATAGAAGAATGGCGATGATTGTATTTTGAACGATACTTCTTTGATGAATATATTTCCTCTTTGAGAGATTACGTGAAGAAAGAGGTGACAAATTTGTTTAGAGAGAGAGAGAGAGAGAGAATTAAAAGAGGTTAATGCTCGATTATCTAGATCCTATAGATGATGTTCTTTGTAGACATGTAGTCGAGGCGGATGTCGTAGACGATGGGAGTTTGTTTCATCTATAGTGTTTTGATGTCATGCCTTTCTGGCGCTTACAAATTTGCCTTCGGTAGTGGTTATAGCAGAAGCAATTTGCTTCTTCAAAAATGAGATTTTAAACAACATCCCATAAATGTGCAAACATTGCTAGTGATTTTTTGGTCCACTTAATCTCCCTGATGACATCAAATAACGTCTATTTTATAGCATCATTTATCCTATGTTATTAACCCATTTTGTATAGTTATTGCAAAGAATTGTTACTTAATCATTTATATTTTAGAATTGTAGTAATTATGGAGTAATTGGTGAAAGTTAGCAAAAGGCGCGCATTCTGGAGCTTAAATGAAGATATTTTGAAGATTACTATTCTGAATACCAATATGCCATATCCATCAAGGAAGATACGACATATCCGTGCCTGCACTCACCAAAGACCATAGAGGATAAAGCTCAATACGCCGTATCTAGAGAGACTTGGGAGGGGGGGGGGGGGGGGGGGGGGGGGAGGGGGGGGGGGGGGGTGGGGGGGGGTATGTATGGTTATACGCCTGTATTCAAGAAATTAATATGGATATATTCTGGAGAGATATCAATCGTATCCCTACTTCCATCGCCCAATCCCACGGGCATACCTTACTACACCCCACCAAATCACCGTCCTATCACTTGCCCCTCGCAACCGCTGCCCAACACCCACTCTCCGAACTACACCCCCCCTAACCTTTCTTCTATATCACTTCCACCCCACAACCCAATAAGTCCTCACACCCCCACCCCTAATACCAAAACCTCCTTTCTCCCCCTCCCTTACTGTCTTACATGGCCTGCTGCTGTACACCTCATTCCCACTCCTATCCCCCTATACAACGCCAATACAAACTACCAATAAACTTAAAACCCGTGCACACCAACTAAACCCTAGTCACTGTAAACGGAAACCTCCAATGTCAGCCCACCAAGTCAATAATACAAACCAACAGTGGCCTAATATCCGCGTCTCTTGTCACCATCCCTTAACCTTGACAACTCCCAACAAACATTCCTCACTATCCATAAAATTTTGTACAAATATAAACACAATGGTACAAAATCAATAACATCTAATCCATTTCAATAAGACAACCATAAAATCATTCGCCCCTAAACACCAATAAACCCCTCGCCGTTCTCACGACCCACTTTCTCAATTAGTAATACGATTCTCCCACTTTTATCCCAAACCCCCCATTCACGACTATCACCTTCCCCCTACGTTCACAATCTCCAATTGGCATCAACACGTTCCCAGCCACTAACCCAAACAAAAGCCCAACACTCCTATGCCACTATACTCCCCCCCAACAATTACCCCCAAACACCCCACTGTACCCTTTCACACCTCAAACTTTTTGCCAACTCACTAACCAATTCACTAATTCCCCATTAAACAATCACTATAATCCACCCTCCATTATCCCCTCGACAACCCCCCCCTACGCCTTACAGCAACCAAAGTGAACGTTTGGTGTGACCAGATGTACACCACTATACCACACAATCCATACCCGGCTAAAGATTGGTACCGAGACAGCTCAAGATCAAAGTATAATACAAGATCACCAATACCATCTGAAACCCCAAAGAAAGAATTATAATCAACAACTAGAATGCTCTATATATTTATAAGCTATATACAAGTAGCCAAAGGAATTAATGTGTCAAGTACTTAGATGAGCGTAACGCCTACTTCATTTTAAACGAATGGATATGCCCTGTCCCAGTGCCTCGTAGATAAGAAACACAATATGCACTTGAAATAGATACAACCAGCTTTCTAAACGAATAATTAATTTTTAAGTGTTGACGAGTTATCTAATAATGTGGCTCGACCGCCAGATCCGTTTTATCCGTTTGATTTTAATTAGCTCGCGTTGGGTATAATAGGTGCCGTTGAAATTTAATTAATAGACACCGTGCATTAACCAAGCAACCGTGCCTTCTCGTCAGGCTAAAAAGCCCCTATTGTTTTCTCCTGTTAGAAATTAGGAACTAGGACTGACAATAGGGAAAACGCAACCGTCATCGGCCATCCCCACTGGTAGCACCCTCACGCCCCTCATAAACCGAATCCTTTGCACTCAAACCCCCACTTCGTGAAACAAGATATTACTAGAACACCGTCAGACAGTACCGGGGCACGACAGCAACCTCCCGTCACGTTGTACGGCTACAGCCCTTAAAAATGTAGAATATAAAGTTTATATTAGTCGGCAAAAATATAAATTTAAAACTTGAATAAAAAAAAAATACAACCGCCACCCAGTACACAACACACCCGGCATCGGGTCCACCACCACATAATCCCACACCCACAGGAAAACAACACAGACTTGCCAACAACTTCAACAAGCAAATCCCAAGATGCCATAGTGCTTAAATGACACGATTGATCAGTAAAACCTGTATACCAATACAAAGGTTCTCACCGGCTCCGGTGGACCTCATAGAATTCAATGCACATAGGAAAACACTAAACATGATATCGGATCCTACTTAGCCGTGTAAAAAAGAATTATCATATTTCATATATTTACCTATTAACCACCGAGCTCACCCCCATTCATCATCACCGCCCGTGGATATTAATACTTGTGTAACAATAATTTTACCACTTTCTACCTCCCCACATTATTAGTCTAAAACACTCGTCACCGGTATATGCCACACATAAACCGAAAAAAATATATCACCATTTAGTACTTATAAACCAATGAAACTTAATAAATAACTAATGACAGATAAGAAAAACATTTAGGATAAGTTCAAAAATCATTATTTCAGAAGTAAAAATTGCCATATATGTATTATAAATATTAAATAATGCCACATATTAACACATATTTTAACTACATGCCAAACACACAAAGATATTATTAATTCTTTGTAGCTTAAATAATTTCAATAAAGAGAGATCATACCTTTGCCTATGATGTTTCCACTTAGATTACTAATATGAGAATAGTATCACCTCCATTATATGCTTTGTTTGTAGACAATATCTTTTATGGTAACCCTCATAGGCAGTTACGAGCAATCATGAAACTACAAACGATCCACGACGACTGATATATCCAACAGAAAGTGCTCTAAGTCAAAAGCAAAACCGCAACATACACAAATCAAGCATATTGTCCCCCAAAACTCCAATGCACCAAAAACGTATAGTCCAAACATCCTTTAGGCATATGTTGTCATGTTTTTTGGGATGTAACAAGAATGGTTGATAAATTCCCCATGGAGATAGTTTTGGGTTTGTTGTGAAATATTCCATATTTGTGTGGAATTTAATTTAGAGAAATTTTGTTCTATCTTGATTTCTTCTAGGTTGTGGTTTTTAAGACCTAGGACGAGAATTATTATTTCCTTTTTGGGTGGTGGAGTTATTTTGACCTTCACAGTCGGGGTTTGGTAAATCCAACTTTGGTAAAAAACTACATGTATCGACAACAATTTCCTTCCCTCCATCCTATGCGAACCGGTTAACATTCACTATATTTTAACCCTATACATAAACGGAATAAGCACTAAACATAATTAAAAAACGCGACGGGATAAATTTCAAAAATAGATTTATACAAGTTCATGTGATTTACCATATAGAAGAAAAAGAAGGTAAAAGTTGTACCCCCCCCAAGTCACTACGCTTCGGCCTGATAAATACCCACAACTCCGTCTATTAGTCTCCCGGAAGGTATTTTGCACACTTAGCAATTTACTTAGAGAGAAATTAGATACTTTAATAAAATTGTATGTCGCTTTGAGTCATTTCCACTTTAAGCTTCATCAATTCATATCTTAATGGTTTTGACAGTTTTTACATCCTATATTAATTTCTTGTGTTTTTCTCTAATTATAACAAATTTGTCTTTTAAATTTGAGCAATTCATCTTCTAGTCAAATTTTTAATTAAGATTGGAACTAACTTATTTTTAAAAATTACTTTTAATCCTATTTTGCATAAGTGATGATATGCACTATCTAAATCTATGGGTCATCTATTGATGTGATAAATCATCACATAAAAATTTTGAGTTTCGTAGCGTGTGTGGAACGTACCGCTCATTTGGTGTTTGAACTATAAGAAACAATTTCATCTTTAGAGTCCCTTATCTTTCTCATGCTTTGTGCCGCTATCGGCACCATGTCCTACAATAAAAGGCTTTGTTTTTGCTTCTTGGTGACCTTTGGGCATTTCTCAAATGAGGTGATTTGGAACTCCGCATCTAAAAACATTTTCTTTCGCTTTTCCTATTTTTGTCATCGTTACTTCTTTGGAATGACTTTCTTTTATCGCGTGGTTGTCTTACAAACCCTCCTCAGTGTATTTTTGAAGACTTTCTTGAAGTCTCTCATGGCCATAGCATGCTCTTCGCTTCAACTAATAGAGGCGAACAATTCATCATCACTAAGATTCCTTTTTAGCCTTCAAAGCGAAGAGATCCAACTTTGGTTCCTTTTAATCCTTTGGACCATTTCAGAATCTTTCTTTATTATCACTTCATATACTTTTAAGTTGCCGATAAGTTCGTCGAGTGATAGTGTTGTCAAATCCTTCGACTCTTCAATAGCCGTGACTTTTGCACGCTATTTAGGATGAAGTGGCCCTAATAGAAAATTTTCCTAAACGAGTTCTGCTTAAAAAAGCCTTCATCAAGTGCTTTTAGACTAGTAATGATAGTGTTAAACATAGCAAAAGCATTATCTATTGATTCCTCTTCTAAAATCGTAAATTATTCATATTTTTAAACAAGGAGATCTATTTTGTTATCCTTGATTTGACTATTACCTTGGTGAGTGATTAGTAAAGTATCCCAAATTTCTTTTGCGGTTTTACACATAAAAATTCTTTCGTATTCTTTACGTGGTAAAGCATTATAAATTACCATTTTAGCTTCATTATTTTTAGCAAGTTTCTTTTTAAGATCATCGTTTTGTTTGTCAAATGGTACAATTTCATCCTTTTTAGTTTCGGGATTATTTTGAATAAGAGGAAAATCACCATAGGTAATAACATGCCAAAGATCTAGATCTTTTGATTTCACATAAGTTTCGAATCTATTTTTCCAATAAATAAATCCATCACTTTCAAATATTAGTGGTCTTTGCATAGATTGCCCTTCTAAATATTTTTCCGATTCCATAGATTGATTCAAGTTTTAAAATACAATTTATTTTAAAAATCTTGTTGACGTGGCTTCTGATACCAATTGTGGAAACTAGAAGGGGGGGTTGAATAGTTTACCGCTTTTTAAATTAATGTGACATTTGTATATAAAAAGTTAGATTCGATTTTATGTGATCTCAATGTACACAATATATGAACAATCTAGTTAAGTAAATAAATGACAATAAGTAATAATGTAAATTTGTAAGACAAGAGATAAGAGTTAGAAAGATTAAACCACAACACACAGATTTATAGTGGTTCGGTAACGAAGCTCCTCTCGCCACTGGCTAAACTCTTCCACTCCTGCGAGAACCAACTTGAAGTTCTCCTTCACTATCTCAACAAACCCCTTTAGGAGGTAAGAAAAGCCGTAACACAAGTAGCTTAACCTTCAGTTTCTTGACACTAAGCCATATGACGAGTCCTAATCTTAGCTATAACCAATCTACCCACAACACTTGTATTTTGAGGCTAAAATACTAACCACACTAACAAGATATCACTTCACATAAGTGATAACACGATCAACCTGATCTAACTATTCCACACAATCACAAGAGATATAAATGAATTGCAAGATACAACATAATCGTAACTATGTTACGTGAACACCAACTAAGCTATAATACTTCTTGACTTGATGACTAGAAGTATTCTTCTCTCGCACTATGGGGGCAATGGAACTAAGCTTGAATCACTGTTGGAAAACAAAAAGCTTAAGATTAAATGATCAAAGGATTGTTAATAGATGAAATAAATGATTTAGAACATAAAAGAAAGTTGAATGCAAAAAGGATAAAAAAATCCTGTGGGGAACACTCACTATTTTATTCAAAGCTAGAGCGTTTTTACATGGCCGGGCCCCCTTAATTATCACTAAAGGGCCGCTGCCCCTTACCTGTTAGGGGGTCACCCATAGCAGGACGCTCCCATTTTTCTCTTTTCTTGTGGAGGTGTTTCCTGGATCAGTTTTACCCATTTTTAGGTTGAAAATTTGAATTCATAATATTTATTTTGAATAAAACATTTCTTGTAAATACCAAAAATATTTTTTATAAGTTTTAAAAATGTTTGTTACATTTTATAAAAAAGTAAGATTTAGAAAAAAATAAATTCCTTTGATCATAAATAAATTAAGCATTTATTTATTCATACCTTTAAGTGATTAATTTTCGAAATGAAAATTTACGACTAATTACATGTTTACGTTTAATTTTACATAGAGCATTTTTACATTTTGTGATTATCAAAATGTAGAGAAGTCGAAAAATATCAATAATGTTTTTAGGCATTATTTCTATCAATAGTTTATATTATTGAAACTATTGATGCACGTGGTTGTGATAGTGTGTAGGATCAACATGAAACGGGAAATGACACCTTCAATCGAAATTGATGTTTTCTCGTATGAAGCACCAATTTGCACAGAATTTGCTGCATTCAATCACCTCCTTCAAATCGAGGAAGACATGTTTACATATGAAGTCGAGGAGGGCAGATCATTTGAAGAAACTATGTATAAGTTCTTATTAAATTACAGATGAAGAAAATCATGAACTCCTATTAAATAGAGAGACGTCGATGTCGTCTCATCCTCCTGATGTGCGGTTGGTCGTATGTCTTCCTACATGAGAAAGTTTTACAACTCCCTAAGGCAGTGGCATCTAATCGTTGTAGTGTAAGTATGGGCAAGACCGGGTTGTTTATCATTCACTCAAGGAATAGGTTGGGAAGGCTTGATCACGGTCTAACAGAATTCTAAGGGTTGAAAGAAGATTCTATTTGTATTTTTGTATTTTATGAAAGCAGGTAAAATCATATAATTGAGAGAGTGATTTGGTTTTAGCTATTAAACTAAATAATAATCTAAACTAATGGTGATAAAAATAAGATAAAAGATTGTGTTTATTTAATCATGTATTACTCCTTAGATTGCTTCTCCTAGTGTTGTTTGCCTTGTGACACAGTGATGATCTATGTAATTAATATTCCTAGAAGCATGACGAAGTACACAAACACCGCTGTCTTCTTAGTAGTATGCCGCTAGAGCAACGCACATGCAAGGTAGTATGAAGACTATTACACAGCCCCTAGTAGTTTACTAAGTGCATGTAAAATACATTAAAAGTAGATCAACCATATTAGGGGGCAAGGTAGTATGAAGACTGTTACCCGATGGTATCCTTTCTACACAATCACGTTTCCCTAGACATATCAACAACGATTATAGACAGAAAGCTAGTTTTCTAAGACCTAACGTGCACATCCATCACAAGAAGCAACATCACTAAGATCTACATTCTAGGTTTTATACAATCATAAATAAACACAATAATAGGTTTAGCCAAGCATGTTAAAGATAAAGTAAGAACAATAGATCAAACAACACAAAGACATATTGAATGATCAAGTAAACCTTACTTGATTAAAACATGAATTGGAAGAAGTACAATAGGGGTTTTAGGCCTTAAAATCGTCTCCTACAGCTGCTAAACGAACTAGGGTTCATACCCTTTTTTTATTCTAAAGTTACACCCTTAAAACCCTAAATTCAGGTTTGTATATATAAGAAAATCAACACGATGGCATTGTGTTTTAATCATGACGCCGTCATAAAATGAATCTTCTAGATCTGCGTTTGAGTCGGTGCGGGCTGACCCTGTCTTGAAATATGTGATGCCGTCACTTGATGAGTTGTGACGGCGTCATGTATGGCTTGTGACGCCGTCTCTAGGCTCTGTGAGCACAAATCTTCAAGAGTCTTGGTGTTGGTTTGTAATCTCGTCCGTTTCTTCTCTAAATGAGCCCAAGTCACGTGTAATCCATCCAAATGTCTTTCAAATGCGAAATACCTGAAAAGGAATGATTAATTACCTATTTTGGGCATAAACACATGATTTTGGGGGTTAAACGAAAAAGTGTATAAAATGACAACTCATCAAATACCCCTACACTTGGGATTTGCTTGTCTTCAAGCAATTAGGCTTTTCTATCTATACAATAACAGTATGAGGGGTCATTTTACCTACTATTTAAAAAAATTCTACAACACAACCTCCTAGACCTCATAATTAAAAGCACGGAAAGTATATACTAGCACCTCACATAAGTGTTTGGGATTCTCTCTTTCACTCGGGTGTATAATGAATTATAACATATGGGGGAAACGGAAAATCACACTCATTACCTGTCATAGCATATAAATTACCATAGGCTTGGTAAAGGATCAAACCTCCACCGCTAGGCGCAAGTATTATTCATTACTATCTAAGAGGTCTTTTAAAGGGTTGTGGGGTGTAGATGTAAGATAACATATAATGGAAACGGAAACGGATGGGATACATTTGGGTGGTGACTTTGGGTGAATTTGGAGTGGAAGGATTAGCTAATTATTTTTACGAATACACGCTGGTTTGGTTGCTAAGCCAAGACTCGGACGAAGATGTACAAACTCTACATAACTCTACATCAGTCTCTTTCTTTTTCTTTTCTCTTTTTTTTGTTTTTGTTTTTTTTGTTTTTTTTGAAGACATAATACATCACATGGAGTTTTATAACACGTACCCCTACACTTGAACTTTTACATGTTCGATAATTACAATCTAACTAATGACCCGAATTGAGGTGAATCAAAATAACATGGATATCATTTGACAAACATATGGGGGTATTGACTTAACTTTTATTCTCTATTCTTCCGCGAAATAAATACTACCATGAATCCCAATCGTCCCAAAACCGTATTTACAAGGATAAGGTCTTAGAAACCGTGTACTCAATAATTAACTTGGGTTAAAACAATAATGTACTAAAGGTGAGTACATATAAGGTAGGCTAA
>BQNB010108758.1:3538-22894 GCA_026074375.1 Tanacetum coccineum | reverse complement strand
GAATGCTTTATGCGGATGCTTTAATTGTGACATAATTAATGTGTCTAGGTCTTAGAATGAAGTCCCGCCTAAATCTAAGAATGATATGCCTCTTCGAGATAAGTAATCATTGCATTAAATAAACAAACCAACATTCTAATCGGATTAATGATGCCTAATACAGTTTTCTATCATAAGGCTCGATCGCTCTTTTATCTTATGTTAATTTGCTTGCATGGGTTAAAGTGTCTTGAATTGATTGTAGTCACTAAACAAACTCGTGTCAGCCTCTCAGGCTAAAACCCCCTTTTACCTGTTAGAATTGAGATTAGAACTAACATAGGATTAACATAGATTAAATAACCAAAATATAAATAAATTAAGAGATTTAACCTCGCTTCAAGTGTTCGACACCCTACTTACCACGAATCTACCACCGACCGGGTACACTGCCCGTTAAAGTGTTGTTTTTGGTTAAGTCGGCAAAATATAAATTTAAAACTTGAACTATCATAAATAAACACCACACAACGACACATCAAGAAGCTAGCACTATCTCTGCTACATATGTCACAAAGGCTACGTAGGTACTGTGAAGCTCACCCGATCAAAGTCATAACGGATCAGCCTATTAAGCAAAGTTTGAACAAAGCACAAGCATCTGGTAAGCCGACAAAATACTCTATCGAATTGGGGGCATATAACATAACATATGAACCACGAAACGCAATTAAAGGTGTGGCGGATTTTCTATCAGAAGCTCTGGTAGGCTCCAAACCGGATGTGTTTTTCAGTGTTCTGACGATTACAGTGGAGGAAGATGTCACAGAAACGTGGACTCTCTTTACAGACGGAGCATTCAACAGCAAAGGCTCTGGAGCTGGCTTAGTTCTTGTGAAAAACTAGAAGGGGGGAGGTTGAATAGTTTTACCAATTAAAAATTATATTTTAAAATTTATTTAAGTATTAAAGAAAATATTTAGATCTAGATATAGATGATGATTATAAACAAGTAGATCTAGGAAAAAAAATGAACGAGTGCGATAAATAAAAGTAAGGGATATGGCTACGACACAAGTATTTATAGTGGTTCGGCTACAAGGACTCCTTCCTTGCCCTACTCCACTCCCCGAGTATCCAACTCGAGAGTTCGTAATCACTACATCCATAAGCTCCTTATATTGGCGGAGAAGCCTCACAACGTTGCTTACACTTTATCCGGTACAAAGCTAGATATTGAGTTTAATCACGGTAGAACCAACCCTATGTCGCTTACCCTTTGTTCGGTACTAAGCTAGATACCGAGTTCTAACAGTGGTAGAACCAACCCTACATTTCTTACTGATGAGGTGTCATTTTATACACTATTTCGGGGTCATGTAACCCCTTAAATCATGCAAATATGCTCAGATTATGTGCTTAATCGTTTGTTTTTAGGTTTTTAGCACTTGGATGGCATTTGGAGGAAATACACGTGACTTGGGCTCATTTGAAGAAGAAACGGACAAGACTACGGACCTACACCAAATCTCTTGAAGAATTATGCATACAACGCGTGGAGACGGCGTCACAGGCATAAAGCGACGCCGTCGCAATCTATTTGGTGACGGCGTCAAGAAAATGACGACGGCGTGAGGACGTAGCCGATTTAAAAGAGGATCTAGAATCATCTACGTGGAGACGGCGTCAGGACTTCAAAGCGACGCCGTCGTAGTGATTTTTCTATATATATTAAACCGAAATTAGGGTTTTAAGTATGTAACTTTGTATAACTTTAGGGAGAAAAATAAAATTAAAAAAAAAACCCTAGTCTTCTAGCAGCTTTAGGTCATTTTTAAGGCCTCAAACCCTGATTGTAACTAACCTTTCAAAATCCATGTTTTTACAAATCAAGTAAGATTGTTTATCATTAATTATTCAATATTCTATTGTTTGTTTTGGAATTGATTTAAGTGTTCCCTTTGCTTTATCTTTTAGGATCTTTATCGATGCTAGGCTAAACCCTCCTTTGTATTTACTTATGTTGCATGAAACTTAGGTTGTAGATCCTTCGATTGTTGCTTTCTCGTATGGAAATGTGGCGTGTTAGGCTCTAGAAAACTAGCCATAAGATATTAAATTGGCATAGACGTCTAGGGAAACGCGAGTGTGTAAAAAGGATACCATTGGTAACAGTCTTCATACTACCTTACCCTTAATATAGTTGATCCCTCTTAAGATATTTCACATACATTTAATATACTCTTTGGGGCCTTGTAATAGTCTTCATATTACCTTACTTGTGCGTTGCCCTAACGGAATATTAAATAGACGGCGGGTTCGTGTAATTCGTTCATGACCTAGGAAATACTTACATAGATCATCACAAGTGTGACAAGGCAGCAGATCTCGGAGAAGAAATCTGAGGAGTAGTGCATGATTAGGTAAATACATTAATTTATCATAAAGTTATCACCAGTAGTATATATTATAATTAGTTTAATTATTAGTTAATCAAACCAACCTCTCAAACCATTGATTTACTTGCTTTCTATAAAATATAAAAATACAAAAAGAATCTTTTCTCAACCCCTTAGAATTCTGTTAGACCGTGTTCGAGCCTTCCCAACCTATTCCCCTAGAGAACGATAACAACCCTCGAGTCTTGCCTATACTACACTACAACGATTAGGTACACTGCCTAGGGAGTTGTAAAACTTCTTGTAGAAGTCTCTGCGACTCTCACATCAAGTTTTTGGCACCGCTGTCGGGAAAATAGTTAGGTTTCGATCATTGTTTAACTTAGTTCTACTCACTTGATTAATATTTACGCATCGACGAAGCATTTTTGATTCGACAAAAAGGGAGAGAAATGAAATAAAACTCACTAAAAACTTGTTTAAATATATTTTTACATATAATGTGTTTAGATTTTGTAATCATCAATAAAGAGGAGATTGTTAATACAAATAATGTCTAGAAACGTTATTTACATTTTTCGACTTCTCTACGTTTTGATAATCACAAAATGTAAAAATATTCTACGTAAATTAAATGTAAACAAGTTATTAGTCGTAAATTTCTGTTTCGATGTAAATCACTTAATGTATGTACAAACAAATGATTAATTTGTTAAATGATCAAAGTTATACCTTTTTGTCCTAAACTTTACATTTTTGTATAACAAAACCTTTTTACAAAAATAAATTAGACATATTATTTTTGTAATTAAAGAAATGTTTTATTCAAATATATATTTGAAATCAGATTTTTCTCCCAAACTCAGAAAAACCTGCCTTAGAAAACATTTCCCCACTACAGGACAAAAACAAGAGCGTCCTACAAGGGGCGACCCCCTGATAGGTACTGGCGGCCACCATATCGATATGGGGTGTTGGGAGATTGGAGGCCGGCATACAAGTGTGAGTGGTAGATCGGTTCTAGCTAAGATTAGAACTCGACGTTTGGCTTAGTGTCAGAAATTGGTGTAAGCTACGTGTGTACGGTTTCTCCGCCTAAAGGGAGCTTGTTGACATAGTGAAGTGAACTCTCGAAGTTGGATACTCGGGGAGTGGAGTAGGGCAAAGAGGAGCTTCGTTACTGAACCACTATAAATCTGCGTGTTGTGGTTTAATCTTTCTAACTCTATCCTTTTGTCTTGCACGTAATATTTTGTAGTTAATATTGTTTGTTTACTTATTTATATTATTCATATTGTGTTCATTTGATATCACTTAAACTCGGATTTGCGCTTTTATAAACAAACTTTAATCTAACTTTAAAAAGCGGTAAATTCAACCCCCCTTCTAGTTTCCAAAAGCTCATTTTACGTATCGGTCAACCATTGCGACATATCCTTGCAAGAGGAGTGGGCTTGATATAACTCCCTATAATCGTCGTTTAGCGCTTCATACCTCTGCAAAAGGTCAGCATGAGCCAAGCTCCCACGACCAAGCTCGAACCATGCCCGTTGGAGCGCTTGATGATCAGTAAAACGATTTTGTTGGGCACAGGCGGTAGGGGTAGCAAGGTTAACCATCATGTCACATCAAGACTCCGCGTCATTTAGAATTGAGCCAGTAGTCAAACTCTAGGAAGGAACAAAGGGAGCCAAAGGAGACATATGGGCCCGAAAAGATCCACCTGTAACAACAAAAAGAAAGGCAAGGTTTAAGTCCCTAGGCTCTAGTGGCAAAAGGAAAAGAACATAATAAAGTCAGTAACTGTACCTTCGTTACCACCAGAGTTTTGGCTAGGGAAGGTATTGGGCCCTGATCCTCCGGATGAGGAACCAAAGACCCGACCTAAAAAAAGATAAGTGTAATTCCACCAGATAAAGGCAAAATACGTATACTAAACACTTAAGTGTAATACCTCTAGAACCGACAACATGAGTTCGGACATGGGCATCTCCACCGGACATGTGCATACCACCCCCGGAAGAAGGAATCTTTATATGCTCCTCAGAATGGATAGAATGCTCAGAATGAGGAGAAGGTGTAGAATTTGAGGACTCGACCTCATTATCATCATTGTGAAAAGCGTTGGCAACCTCCTCCTCTATATGATCGTCAGACTGGAGGGCTTGGTTGCTCCCTCCGGCTTCGGTATTTTCATTTACCGGCATAACGGTGGTGAGAGGAGAACCAGAGTGAACGGTTCCAGAGCCGCTGCGTGGAGAGCCATCTTCTTCAGAGTCGGACAGAGCTAGGCTAAGGGGGATTGGTTTTCCTTTTCTTTGTCCGGCGGGAAGGTCCTTTGGTGCCGGCACGTTTGCCAACTGCTTTATCTAGAGCCTGTTGTGCTTTCTTTTTTTCCTTAGCCGCAAGTATCCGCTCATCCCCATGTTCAACAACCTTTTGGAAACCCGACTTATCAGGGATAGGTATCCCGGCCGGCAGTGGTGGCGTTGTATGTTGCTTAATAACTTCATCCGGCCTAAGAGAGGTGCCTTTCCCAATCCTGACACCTTTGGCCATGGGGAACCTTAGGAATTCAGACATGTTGGCAGCAAGTACAAAAAAACAACATAAGAGAAGCAAGTTAGACAACAATGCATAAGACAATTTCGGGGATGACAAGCGTCCGGAAATCAATAACGTTACCATTCCTTTAGCCATCTTTAAAGGCCGAATGACACCCACATGTTTCCACATAATGGTAAGACCAATCACGTATAACATGACGGCATGAACATAACGTAAGTCAATCACATGCTCACATAACCGGTGTACATCCTCGGCACGAATACTGGAAGGAGGGAGGTCCGCTACCCTAGAATCGTGATGCTTCCAAGGCATCGCATCCGAAACGGCAAGACAGTCAATAAAATAGAAGCGATATTTCCAGTTCTTTAAGCTCGAACAAAACTCATTGAAAATTTTGGGCTGGCCACCTTTACAGGAGCGGCGCTCAAACGAAAAACAGTGGCCTTGTTTCTTAAGTTTGTAAAAGGCATGACATAGGTTGACGATGGGATTAATCTCTAGACCACGACATCTCTAACGCCTGACATCTCTAAGCATTGCTAATATATACATATGGCATCCACCGGAAGGTTATTCATGGTCATGGTGGATGATGGTACACAAGGACAGAGGTCTAGAGGAATACCATATTGTTCGGTCATACTGTTAACCTCGTCAACCGTCATGGTGGAAGCAAAAGTGTGCATGTCAAACTTCAGAATAACGTTTCCATCGACAGAATGAGATCCGAAAGACATGTGGAGTAAAGGCCGAAGGTAAGGTTACGAAAAGAAAGAGTAACACAAAAAAGGGACAAAACGCACCTGATGAAGGAAGTATCCAGAGGAAGAGCCTAAAGTTTTTTAAGAGAGATGAGAAGTAAAACTGTAAAAAGAGACGAGCAAAGTATTTATAAAGGATATAGGCGACAACTGAAAGGACGTGTCACACTAGTTGCTGACGTGGATGGATCTGGACAGTAGAATGGGCTCACTTATTGATACGTGTCATCATCACAATTTCCTAGGTAAACCGCTTACTCTTTTTTCAGCCCAATGTTACTGTTTTGGCTCATAATAACCAGACGTGGCCCACGATGGAAGGGATCCACATACCTTTCGTCTCTTCCCCGGAAAAGTCAGGATGTGACAAAAATAGCAAATGGCGCATAGTACATAAATCTTTTTAGCGACCAAGGATTATCAGAACATAGTATCACATCGCTAGCCTACGGCTAACCACATGATACTGGGGGGGGGGATATATCTGGAAGGTGTACCGAAAGACTTACCGACACATGTTCCGGAGGATATGTTGAAGGGACTTAAACGGACTATCATTTTATCCTAGACCCAACAGGTAATAAGGAACACCCCAGGTACGCCACATACTCCCGATTTTACGGGATTATGCCTCCTAGATGCCTATATCGCCTAACACCTAACCTAGGAGTAGATCGGATGGCCATACCCTATGTGTCAGGAACAATGCAAGAACGGCACCCGCACACTACATCGGTACAATATTATGAAGAGTATAAATACCCCGCATTTATACTCACACATGTAACATTTACTGCACTTTCACTTATATTTACTCACTTATGCCTTTCGACATCATCATATACTTACTCTCACACTAGAGCTTGGTCTTGGGGTCACACTCAGAGCGAGGCTTACGCGTCTGTTTCAAAACGCTATATGGACCAAAAGAGGCAAATGTTTACGTGCATGTATGAATATATAGTTGCGGGTCAAGAAATTTGTTAAAAAGTGTGCACTTTTAAAAGACACTAAAATACTCGGTATAAAGTATGCTGCTATTATTATTTTCAATTCTAACAACACAAAAAAGTAAACATAATAAAGAGAACGACCTAGTAACTTAAGCAGGCATATATTATAATCGTTGTTTCACAATCAAGTACGAAAAAAATATTTTAAAGTACTTCAAGACTTATGGTACAATTAAACACGATTATAACAAATTCCTACCCACCATTTTTGTATGGTAAACATTTTATTTTATACAATAAAGAAAGCAAAAACGTGGAAACCTTAAGGGGTAAAAGTATAATTCAAAAAGTTGTTGATATGATTATCAAAGATGCTAAGGCTGGGTACAATAAGTAACCAAGAAATAATAATTCTTTCTACTTGATGTTTATACATATTTTGTTATTTACAGGATTTTGACATGTAGAAATCTGATGTTTTAGATGAAGAGAGATAATGAATGGAGAACACTTGTAATATTTTTATATGGATATGAGGATGCGTATGAATATAGCAATGCTCTAAGTAACCCAATCGACCAAAATGTTTCATGTCACATTGGTTTTTTTTTACGATTGACATGTGATTAAATTAGTGTAATAAGGAGACCGTCATCTTTTTGTTTTTCAATTTTTTAACAATAAAATAAAACGTTATTAATAATAAAAAACATTACATTAATAATTAATTGCTTATAAATTAAAAAAATGTCACTTAAAGTGTCACTTAATGTAACTTATTTACATAGTTATTTATAAATAAATATAACAATAAAAATATAACTTACAAGCTTAAAATGTAAAATAATTATTCTTAAAATAAATAAATAAAAAGAAAAGAATATTCATCTTTTTTTCTCTCTTCTTCAACCTGCAAGTGGATGCGTATGGGAACCATCAACCGAGTTGGTCGAGGCTCCTACTGCGAGCAATCTAACATATGCTCCCCAACCAACATTTTCTTGAATGTGCCACATTATCTCCCTCATAAAAGTTAATTATTTCACTTTTTACAAAAAATAAAATAAAACCATATATCCGTTACTTGTTTGTTTAGATACCGATCCTGATTTTAAGAGCTTAGGATTTTACGATACTGCAAAGCAAAAACAATCTTGATTTTACGTAAGATTTTTGCAAACTTAAGATCTTATAGGATCCCGATCTTGATATTACGATTCTTAAGATATATTCCGATTTGATATCACTTTTCTTGAACAACAAACTAAAAACTCCAAAGTTATGGATTATATTTCATACAATTACAAAAACAACAACGACCCTAACCAAGGTCCGGATATTGAACTCCTCCTAACATTTTAAATCTAAATTGAATGTTACACCAGATTTACAAATCATAAACTTATATCAATTAGCTGTCAAACTTTTGTTATTTAGTTACAGATAAAAACTTTATGATAAAAACGAAATATAGATTCATATCAGGACAAATATCACAAAAAGCTCATGTATACAAGGTATTGAAAGAACTTTTGATAGTAAAGCTACGTGACACAAGTTAAAAAACCTCAGTATATATCTTGACTTTCATCTTAATCTTCTCATTCTTATTAGCGTGGATATAAAAATCATTCCTTTTATAAAATATTAAGCTAATTTAAGTAATTTTAGCCAAACAACATATTTAAAATGTGACAATATAGCAACATATGTGAATGAATTTTCTTTTTAGTTCAGGTTTTTTAAAGAGAGATAATATTTAAGTTTAATCGTGATGTACTACAATCAGTGGCGGAGCCAGGATCTTGGCATATAGGGGGCAAAAATTTTTTCTCCGAAAACAGCTTCAAAAACCGCAGCTTTTTAGTAACGTTTTAGCAGTTTTTAACAGTTTTTTAGCAGCTTTTAGCAATTTCTTAGCATCTTTTAGTAGCTTTTCAATAGCTTTTTGATATTTAAGTAGCCTTATCGGGGGCAATTTGAGATTTAGGATGGGGGCAAGCTAAAAATAAGGCCATAAAAATACAATTTTTGCACTAAAAAAAAAAAATTCGCCAGTTTATCGGGGGCAACGGCCTCCTACCTAATACATGGCTCCGCCTCCGACTACAATCATCGATTTTTTTATATAAAAAGCATATGTCTTAAGATCGTATACTATGGTATGTTTGACAAAACTAGCTGTGTAAGCTGTAAGCTGTATGCTGTAAACTGTAAGCTGTAAATTGTAAGTGTTAACATGAGCTACAAGCTGTATCCGTTTTTTTAAATAAAAATGTTTGGTAAATTAGCTATTAACTGTAACCATAATATGTAAAATGACATAAAAAGACATATGTATAATTGTAACAAATGTAAAACATAAAAATAATAAACTTATTATATTGATAATAATTGTTCCGTTTTACACAACATTCGTGTATTAAAAAATTAAATAGAAAAAAACTAAATATAGATAAATGTACAAAATAGGCATAGCATATTCATAGTATAAAAAAATTATTTTGTTTGTGCTTTTTTTTAGAACTGCAACAATTTTATAACCACACAAAAACATGTTTACAAAAATATCAGATCCCTCTACAAGATATAGATGAGGACCTTTAAAAAACCCACAAAACAAAGAAATGCAAGTGCCAAAAAAAGGACCTAACTTACAAACAAGCACAACAACGAGAAGCTATAAAATCAACCCCCATGTTTAAAGATCAACTTGATGCTAGGTGTGAACTTTCGTTCTCACATAGCTCGAATAATCAAACCATTGGTCCAATCCTCCCACATCAGGCTGCTTTTTCAACCTAGTAGCAATCCACTCGAACACCCTTCCTTGAACTTCCTTGAACAAATCTGGAATTCGTGACCCGTTCCTTTTAAATACCACTTGATTTCTAGTCATCCAGATAAAGTACAACACTAACCAAACAATCCCTTTCCATTTCTCTTTTTTAAGCCTGTAAAAGCATTAGCTTCAACGATATTACGAACATCTTCAACTGATAAAAGATTTTGCATACCTACACCCCACCACTCAAACACCCTATCCCATATCGGCTTAACTTTCGGGCATGTAACAAAGCAATGATCCAACGATTCACTTGACTCCTCACAGCAAGGGCATAAGACCGAATGTAAATCGATACCCATGTTGTCCAGGACTATTAGAGTTGGGATTCTCTTATGATATAAACGGCAAACAAAGATGCACACTTTTTTTGGGATTAACTTGCACCAAGAGGTCTCAAAGATACTCCCTGTTAGTTCAAGAATCTTTGAGTCCACCAAGTCACGAAGACCCTTAACAGTAAAACTCCCACCATCATTGAGCCGCCACTTGCACGTGTCCTTAGTATCTTTTTTTAGCCGAAAATATTGCACAAGATCAGATAAGTTATGTACATCATTAACTGCCCTTCCACTAAGATCAGACCTCCTCCAGACCCAATTCCATACCCACTCGTCCTCACGCCAATAACCCTTTTTGCTTAAAATTGCATCATTAACGACATCTAAAATGTTTGTGCTTTTTGTTTGAGCATACCTATTATACAAAATTATGGGATTCATAATAAAATGGGTTAATTATTTTAACATTTTCATGCCATTTATGCATGTTGGATGGAACATTTGACTCATACTCATAAGAATAGAAGCAAATTAACATACTACGTAACACACAATGCATACGTATCTTTCATGAATAATTAGAGGATACATAGGTAATTTATAAAATCAAATGTTAACAGCTCCACTTAAAATTGGAATTCTATACTTTGTAGCTTTTTATTTTCAGGCTTTTTGTTACAAATAAAAGCTTACAGCTAATATTCCAAAATAAAAGTGTACATTCTTCATCCCAAAATAGATATTTATATTGTTATTTTGAGATGTCTTAAAATAAATGTTCGCTACATATTTTAACCAATAAAAACAGACTTGCGTGAGTTGATAATATATTTGATTGTCAAAAGGTACTCAATTGGGTCTTTTAAAACTCGACGCATTTTCATAGTTGACACTTATTTTGAAATCGAAATAAAAGCGTACAATATTTTGTAAAATGGAATGTTTGGTAACAAGCGCTTATAAATGTTAACTAGCAATTAACGGGTTATTTGGACTTTTGTCCAGTGGTAAGTGAGTTTCTCACTAACCAAAGGGTTGTGGGTTCAAACCTCGCTGGAGGCATGTGTGAAATATATATTTGTGAGATAGAAAAATTGCCGTTAAAAAAAAATCTAGCAATTAACGGTTAAAGTTTCGCACAAATGATTATATAGAAACAAACGAATAATATTCATAGTTTTCTAAATGCTTCAAATCAAAACGCTATTTCTAATAGCATTTACTAGCCACTAGAGTTTTCACTTAATAATTATCACCATGCACATGGATATATCCAGAACCAAATATGATCGGATGCATAAAATTTTCTGAACAATAATATGACAGAAACAAAGTTTGATGGACCAGTGCAATCAGGATGCATTTAGAAAAAAATCGATTTTTTTTGATAAAAATTAACACTACATCGAAAAAATCTATAGGTGTCCTAGAACCACACGAGACCCACTGATTCCGTCTTTGCCTATACAATTATCTAATGATTTATCAAAATAAACACTACCGCCATCTTCGTCAAACATAGTGTCATATAGGGTTGATTACGATCCGAAAATCCGGAACGGACCAGAAACCAATTTGGTCCAAAACACAGGACCGAGGATCGGACCGAAATGTTCGGTTCATGTATGAGTCGGTCCGGTTCGGTTTTCAGTCCGGTCTGCTCAAACAAAGCATAATGGCCGTTTCTACTTAAGACCGAACCGAATCGAAGACCAAAAATGAAAGAAAACACAGATCGAGAACCGAACCAAAATATATTCGGTCTGATTTGGTCAGTCCGATTCAGTCCGGTTTATGAGTTCGGTCCTATCCGCGATTTATTATGCTCAACCCATCCCACTCATGACACACCAAAATCCACTCACCACCAAGCAAAACACAACTCACGAAGCCCAAGTTACAACCCCTCAATGCACAACCCATCTTCCCTTATGAAACCCCACTCCACCAATCACACCCCATCATTGAAATCCTCCCTATATATCCTCACTCCAACAATCTCCACACACTCCCATACCATTCCTTCCCATCCTTCTTCATCATCTTCATTTCGATCTGATAACCATCATGGGGTCCACCACACTCCTATCAGAACTCGGAACGGAGATACTAATCCCGATATGCGCAGTGATCGGGATAGTGTTTTCGTTGTTCCAGTGGTACCTTGTGTCTCAAGTAAAAGTCAGTGTTGATAAGAGTTCTTCTTCAGATAAGAATGGGGGGTTTACGGAGTCGTTGATTGAAGAAGAAGAAGGTGTTAATGATCATACTGTGGTTCAAAAGTGTGCTGAGATTCAACAGGCTATTTCTGAAGGTTTGGTTTTATTTGTTTTTAAGTTTTTAATTGTTGGTTCAACTTAAATCTGGGCTTGTTACATTATTTCTGAAGGTAAGGTAATTAAATTATGTTTTAAAAAAAAATTAATATTCAAGTTTGTTTTGGTTTTTAGATTATATGCAAAGATTTTGTTGATTTATTAGAATTTCAGATTTTTTGTTGATTTTAGATAATAATCTGAAGTTAAATCTGAGATTTTTATGTGTAATTGTGATGGTTTGTTAATGATTTTTAAGTTTTTTTTACTTGATTTGAGTTCAAAGTTTTTTTTTAAGATTGGAATTATTTGTCAAACTGAAATCTGAGATTTTTTTAATTTAATTAAGCTTTTTGGAAATTTAAGTTAAGTGTGGTTAAATTTTGCTGATTTGTTTATTTTAAAAGATTTTAGATTTAAGTTAAGAATTATTAAATAAGTTTAAATCTTGGTTTTTTTTGGTGTAATTGTGCTGTTTAATTGCTATTTTAAGTTTAAAAATAATTTAAAAAATTGGAATCTGGGTATTTTGATTTGTAATATCATTATTTATTTTAGTTATTTTTTTGGTAATTGTGGTTGATTTTAGTGTAATATTGTATAAAATATATAAAAAAATACAGTTAGATTTTGTAAATTTATTAACTCAATGTGCTTTAATCTTTAAGTTAACTTTAATTTTTGCAGCGTAATTCACGTTTTTGTGGTTTATAACATAAGTTTTGATTAATTAAACCTGGATTTGTAATACTGGAATATTCTAATTCTATCCTCTTATTATTTTAATTATCATCATTATTAAACTATATTTAGTTTCTGATCTACCTTTTTCTACAAAGTTAAGTGTATTTTAATTTAATAATAGTAAGTATTGTTGAATTTTCTTACAAGCAATGATGCAGAGGTTTGGTGGGACTTTTTCTTAAAAAATGAGATCTGGCTTTTCATATAATTAAATAGTAATAGCGGTGGTTATTGATTCAATGCAAAATAAATATTTATTTATATCCACGTGTAGGTAGAGTTTGATATAAGTTTTCATACTTAGATTTAAAAATAAATGTTATTATTGATTTGATATTTAATGTTGTTGTCTTGATTTTGTGCAACCTTGTACATTGTTTATTTCTTGAGTCATGTGTTTCCGTCGGTGGGATCTTGTTTCTTGTCGGTGGTATATTCTTTTAGTATTTAATAATTCTTATTTTTCAAGATATGGGTGTTTCCAATTTGCTTATTTGCTCGTAGCAGTTGTAATTATAAAGTGTAAAGTGTCGTAAAAGACTAATGCTTCGGGTGTGTTTGGCGCAGAGCATCTTAGAACGGCTAGCATTTAGCGTTTTAGGATACAAAACTTGTTTGACAACAAGTGGTGAAACTACTATCATTAAAATTATACGTCACTTTTAGTTTATTTTACACATTATAATTTAATTATAGTTTTGTTACCAAACACTTTTATAAAATAGTTTTGCCAAACATACCTCTTCTTTTTATTAGCGTTTCAAATAGGAGCATCTAAACAAACTTAGCTAAACGCTCATTGCCAAACATTTTGTTGTCTAAACGTTAAACACTCCAAAAAATATGCATATCTTCATTTAAGTAGGTTTGGAAATAAGCACTCTAAGATAATAGTAAATTGCAAACTTACCCTTAGTGGCATTTTGATGATTTTAATGTGATGGTGTCATATGATATTTATAGATCTAGCTGATTTGCTGGTATTGAAAATGGCTTATCCGCAGTATGTACTATTTTGTTATGGATGTGTGATTAAAGAATAAAACAAGATGTGCCCAAAATGTGGGTAAAAGAAAACAAAAGAGTGGTGTGTCAGTATATGCAGGGGACCAATGATATTCCCATATCCTGTTGCTAATATGATTGGCTCAAGTTGGATCCAAAGATTGACTGGACCAAGTTGGATTTAAAGATTTACATTGAAGTTAGAAACTATTAAAATCATTATCTTTAAAAAAAAAACTAGAAGTATATCCTAATTTATAATGATATTGCACTTAGTCCTACCAGTTTATATTCAAGAGTTAAGACATACAGTAAACTAGAATATTGGTTTATAATTTAATTAAAACTTACTAATCATAAAGTCGTTGATTATTTAGTCGCAAAGTGTGTACCTAAAACAAGGGAAGTATTGATTAAATTGACTCATGATAATGTGTTAGAGTCAAGCATTGCAGCTTTGATGGGAGGAAAGGAGTATTACTTTGGTTCCGTTATTAAACATGAGATATGTCTTTCTGAAAGGGTGTCTTTTTGAACTAAATTAATATTCTTGGGTGGAAATCTAATTACATTTTTCTTGATAATGCAGGAGCAACTTCCTTCCTATTCACCGAATACCAGTATGTTGGTGTCTTTATGGTCTTTTTTGCTGTTCTGATCTTTGTATTCCTTGGCTCTGTCGAGGGATTCAGCACCAGTAGTCAAGTATGCACATACGACACCACCAAGATGTGCAAGCCTGCTCTAATGACTGCTGTCTTCAGCACTGTGTCATTTGTGCTTGGTGCTGTCACCTCAGTCATCTCTGGTTTCCTTGGAATGAAAATCGCCACATACGCTAATGCCAGGACTACCCTTGAGGCTAGAAAGGGTGTCAGCAAGGCCTTCATTGTTGCATTCCGATCTGGAGCAGTCATGGGTTTCCTCCTTGCTGCAAATGGTCTTCTTGTATTGTACATTACCATCAACCTCTTCAAAATCTATTATGGTGATGACTGGGAAGGTCTTTTCGAGTCTATCACTGGTTATGGACTTGGTGGTTCTTCCATGGCCCTTTTCGGTAGAGTTGGTGGTGGTATTTACACAAAGGCTGCTGATGTTGGTGCTGATCTTGTTGGCAAGATCGAGAGGAACATCCCTGAAGATGATCCCAGAAACCCAGCGGTAAAAATCTGTACTTTACAAATCCCGGAAACTACTTTTTCATATGTTTTTTTGGTGAATTGATCAATGAAATGGTAACTTGTTGCAGGTTATTGCTGACAATGTGGGTGACAATGTTGGAGATATTGCTGGTATGGGATCTGATCTCTTTGGATCATACGCAGAAGCCTCATGTGCAGCACTCGTCGTTGCTTCCATTTCCTCATTCGGAAACACTCATGATTTCACTGCTATGATGTACCCACTCATTGTGAGCTCTGTCGGTATCCTTGTCTGCTTGATCACCACCTTGTTTGCCACCGATTTCTTTGAAGTCAAGACCGTTAAGCAAATTGAGCCTGCTTTGAAAAACCAACTTATTATTTCAACCGGGTTGATGACTATCGGTATTGCACTAGTAAGCTGGGTTGCTCTTCCTTCCAGCTTCACTATCTTCAACTTTGGAACCCAGAAAGTCGTTAAGAACTGGTATGATAAATTTGCTTGTTTTTTTCAATATAGAAAATGGAAAAAGTTATATTGAAAGCTTACACTTTGGTAATATGGTGCAGGCAATTGTTCTTATGTGTTTGTGTTGGTTTGTGGGCCGGTCTTATTATTGGATTCGTAACTGAGTACTACACTAGCAATGCATACAGGTACCAGTTTACTTCAACTGCTTTACTTTTTTTGTTGCACAGTAACATTCTCTCTTGATGCAGAAAAACGATTTTACAATGTTGACTTTATTGTTATCTTTGAATAATATATTGACTAATTCGACTGTTTCTTTTAGCCCCGTACAAGACGTTGCTGATTCTTGTCGTACTGGAGCTGCTACAAATGTTATTTTCGGTCTTAATTTGGGATACCAGTCCGTTATCATCCCCATTTTTGCAATATTAGCCAGTATTTTCGTTAGTTTTAGCTTTGCTGCCATGTATGGTGTTGTGGTAGCTGCTCTTGGAATGCTGAGCGCCATTGCCACTGGTTTAGCCATTGATGCATATGGTCCTATCAGTGACAATGCCGGAGGTATTGCTGAAATGGCAGGAATGAGCCACAGAATTCGTGAAAGAACTGATGCTCTTGATGCTGCTGGAAACACTACCGCAGCTATCGGCAAGGTAAATGTTTCTATATATACACTCTAGTGATTCTGTTTTACCGTTCAACCTGATTTTAATGTTATTATTCCTGTCTACCAGGGTTTCGCTATTGGTTCAGCTGCTCTCGTGTCCTTGGCTCTTTTCGGTGCATTTGTGAGCAGGGCTGAGATTACAACCGTAGATGTTTTGACCCCCAAAGTTTTCATTGGTTTGCTTGTGGGTGCGATGCTTCCATACTGGTTCTCTGCCATGACAATGAAGAGTGTTGGGAAAGCAGCACTTAAGATGGTTGAAGAAGTCCGAAGACAATTTAACACCATTCCTGGTCTCATGGAAGGCACTGCCAAACCCGACTATGCCACCTGTGTGAAAATCTCCACCGATGCCTCCATTAAGGAGATGATCCCACCTGGCTGTCTTGTCATGCTAACACCCCTCATTGTCGGGATCTTGTTCGGTGTTGAAACACTTTCTGGTGTTCTTACTGGATCTCTCATCTCTGGTGTACAGGTACAGCTTAAATTGTTCTTTGTGTTCTTGGTTTTGCTTACAGGGTGCAAAATGGGCGGGTCTGGTAGGTTGGGTAACAGGGCAAGGGCATAATTGTCATCTTTGTTACTGGGATGGGTTGTGTTAAAGATACACTTTAGGCAACATTTGACCGTTTCTTTTAAGCTTATTATTCTTATCTGACCCATAAGTGAAATATATTAACTTGTTTACGTAATGCAGATTGCTATCTCTGCATCAAACACTGGTGGTGCTTGGGACAACGCTAAGAAATATATTGAGGTACGATACACACTCTTTATTTATATGATTCTCCTTTTACCCTTTAAAGGCAATTAGTACTTACTGATTCATATTTTGCAATATTAGGCTGGTGTTTCTGAGCATGCAAAATCCCTTGGACCAAAGGGTTCCGATGCACACACGGCATCTGTGATTGGTGACACTGTCGGGGATCCTTTAAAGGACACTTCTGGACCATCGCTAAACATCTTGATCAAGCTCATGGCTGTCGAATCTTTGGTGTTTGCCCCATTCTTTGCCACCCATGGAGGCGTCCTGTTCAAGTACTTGTAGAATCATAATGAAGATGATGACGGTAATTCCTTTGGTTAGCCTTTGGCAGGCTTATCATTTCATCTATTTAGTTGTATAATTATTTCATGTCTTTGTTTATCGAGTCATTTAGCATATGTTGCTGCTTTAAACTTGTGGTAATGTCTTATTTTTGGTCTTTTGTTCGGCTCTTAGCCATTTTTCCATTGGGATTTTGATTATGTACGACATGATGATAATGATTATAAGTAGTTGGTCCCATGAAGAGTTTGAACATGTTGGTAGTAGCTCAATTGTTCTTTTTTTTTCCATATAAATGAATGAATTTAGATATACAATTGTTCGCTAGCTTGACCGTTCAAAAAATGTACGCTCATCTGATACAAATTATGGAATGCTGCAAGATATTACTGATTACATGTAATGTGTACTAATTCTCCAGAATCTATGAAGCCAAGTATTCTCTAGAGGTAAGTACTGTTTTACCCATTTTTCAAAAACAAGTTCCACATGGTAGTCATGTTTTCATCTTCTTCCTAATATGGTCATACTCAACCGCTCGACTACTCAACTCCATTCAACGTTCGTCACGTGTCACTTTTAAAGTACATTTTGCTTTTTGGGTTCTGAATGTATGGCCCACGAACATGGCCTACTATACTTTGTCTTATATGATTCCAGTTGCTCAACCGACGGCTACTCAACCACACCGGCGGCTAGTACTTTCTTGGGTAGGTATATTTGAATCAACTTTATTGGGTACACACATAGTTTGAATCTGAATGTACACACACTATTTGTATACTATATGTTTTTGAATCTAAAAAACACATAGTTTGAATCTCAAAAACACAATGAGTCATTTGGTATGTTTTGATTTGCTTATTTTTGTTGATTATGAAATGCTTATTTGGTACTGCTTATTTTGGTATGCTTATATGTGTATGCTTATATGGGTATGTTTATTTTGGTATACTTATATGGGTATGCTTATTTTCGTATGCTTATTTCGGTATGCTTATCCCAAACACCCTTTAACAGCGTTGGATTTGCTTATTAGTTTGCTTATTAAGTACTGCTCGGTTCATTGTAAATCCTTATCCCAAACACCCCTTAACCACGTTGGATTTGCTTATTAGTTAGCTTTAGTTACATAACACAAACTTAGATATTTAATTAGTAACGGCCATTACTCTGCTTATTATGTATGCTTATACAGTTGTGCTTATTATTTAGGTTATTGTGATTGATTGATAAAACAATTAAAGTACAACTAGATTCATAGTATATCCTTATTATCCCTAACACCCCTTAAGATTGCAGAACTATTCTGAACAGCCATGTATCGTTTTAAATTAGTCTGCTTATTCCTTTTCTTTTGATATTTGTCCTTATGTTAGTCTGATTTTTATTTGTAAACTTATTTGGGTATTTTTTGTTAATTTAGGAATATAATGCGAGAGTTCACGTTAAAAGCAAACTCCATTACTTTTCGTTGATGAAAGATAGACTAGGGTTGGACCAGTGTGTATTGTTTAGGGAGACATGCTTTGGGCGGTGGTTGGATTTAACTTATGTTGAAAATGAGGAAAGTCTCATCCATTATATGCTTCAGAAGCAAAAGATATCTGATAATGATCACCATGATCTTTCACTAATTTATAATGTCAATGACCATACTCTTCACTTTGGTCGTCATGAATTTTGCCTCATTAGTGGATTTAAGTTTGGGTTTTTAAGTTTCCGTAAATTTAGAGAGGGTGATATCACTTTTCATGATCGTGTATTTCCTGAAAAGATAAGGGAGTATTTAAAAAACATAGATCTTTTGTCTTTGATTGAGGGTGAATACCGTTTTAGTAGCCTTTCTGATCCAGACTCTATACGAATATGTTTATTGTTATCTTTGGAAGTTATATTCATGGGTCATGAGTTGGGATCTGCCGTTGATGATGTATTTCTTAGAATGGTTGGGGATCTTGATGTTTGGAATGATTTTCCTTGGGGCGAACATATGTGGCGGGAGTTATACGGTGCCATCAGGAATGTTAACTTGAACCACCAGCAAGGGCACCATAAAGCTTTGGAAATGAACCCAACTTTGTTCCGACATATTCCTTGTCTGGATTTTTATTGTCTTTCAAGGTTAGTTGATCAAGACAAAGATTGTCTTATCATTGACCGTATTA